>OY101443.1:6575163-6670163 GCA_956483585.1 Gymnocheta viridis | reverse complement strand
TGGTTCCAGTTTTTCAGTTCTGGAGATTGAAAAAATAAAAGGTTCTCGGTATTTTTTTAATCGTTTATTTATTTACAATATTTATGCTTCAACTATTATTATTTCTATATACAATGTCCCATAATCGAGCTCTCAAGTATTATTTATATAATAATAATTTGGTTTTTACAAATTTGTTTACAATTTTTATTTTTATTTACAATAAATAAATATATATCACCAGCTTTTTGCAATGAAAATTAGTTTAAAAACATTGCTAATATATGAAGTAGGTAAATAAAGGCTAGTCTCAAGGGTTAAAAAAAAGGAAAATTATACAAAAACTTTTTGGTATTAGATTTTTGTGTAAATCTCAAATCTCTTATTGATATGCTAGTGCTATACCTCATATTTAAATTATCTGAATTACAGTTTACTTCTTTTATATTGGCACGTCTATAGTCATGGTAAAAGACCGGTATGCCATTTTCGTTTTGTATTATTTTTTTGATGTCAAGGTAAACAAAAGCCTCTGTTGGAACAAATCCCTTTTGCAAGGAATCTATTAGATATTCATTATTTGTGTAATAAGGGGCCATTATAGCATTATTTTCTATACATTGGCTACACCTTAATATATTATTTCTGATAAGGTTTACTATAAAATTGTCTATTCTAATTATATTAGCATTATTATACAATTTCTCATTAGATATGTATTTTAGATATTCACTTTGTGGATTCCTGTATAATGCTGTACATGCTCTAAAACATTTTCTTTCAAAGACTCTTATCTTTTCCATGCATGAAGACGCTATATTGAACCAAATTGGGCAGCCATATGTTATTATAGGTCTAATAAGGGATTGATACATTATAATTTTAATCTTAGTTTTAATGTATTTCGAAAGAAATAATGGTATATATAAAAAGAAAGCTTTTCTTGCCTTTATGAGTATTTCTTTGACATGGTGGTTAAAATACAAAAATTTTTCCAAGTCTATATATCTAGATATTTCACTACATCCTTATTTGGAATGCTACAATTTGATAAGTTTGATTTAATTCCAAACTGTTTCCAGTTTTTTCTAATGTTTGAGTTACATTTATCAACAGGTGGTGGAAAAAGAATGATTTCGCAGTTTTGCGCGTTGATTTTCATGTGCCAATTAATTGTATATTGTTCAACTAAGTTGTAGATGTTTTGAAGATTATGATTTATTGCTTCTATTTTGTCCTCAGAATGATATATAATAATATCATCCGCAAATGATATGATATTATCGACTTTGTTTAACAGATCTAAAATGAATAAAAAAGAATAGGAGAATTTACGGTTCCTTGTTGTAATCCGTTAACAATCTTAAAAGAAGTCTTTATTGCTTATCATATTGTAGATTAAAATAATTTGATGTATTGGGAATCCATACACTGTCAACGGCCAAGGATCTCGTTATAAGTTTTACCTCTTGGAAATTTTCTAAGACTCTTAGCTCGCTGCTCAGAGATGCCTCTTAGCGAAAAATGTAAAGGTTGTCCCAAAATTAACGCAAGATTTGAATTTTTTTTTTTAGATTTTTTTTTTGGTTCCACTTTCCCAATTCTTGAGATCAAAATAATTAAAAGTTTGGGTTATTTTTTTACCTTTTGGAAATTGTCTACGACTTGTAGATCGCATCCCAAAGATGCCTCTTAGCGAAAAAAAATGTAAAAGATGTCCCAAAATTAACTGTGTATTCTTTTGACTGTTAATTTTTTTATGGATAAATAAAGTACATAGGAGAGGGTTATATATAGAATAACACAGCGGGTAAATGGCCTCCACGGCTTTGCATGCACAGACGCAGTCGTTTGTCGAAATTTCCCAAGACCATTTTACATAAATGTAAATGAACTTCGTTGATGTAGCGCTGAATCTTCTTCTTTAATGCACGGGTGGTTGTGGGATTGTTGACATAGACCTGTGATTTCGAATAAGCTCATAAACTGAAATCGGATTCCGAATTCTGATCACCGACACGATATAGTATACGAACTGGAAATATCTTATGTAGTAATTGATTTGTTTCATGATCTGTATGGCATGTGGCATCGTCTTGTTGAAACCACATATTGGCCACATCAATATCATCGGATTGCGGCAGAAAGAACTGTCTGTCGCGTACCAGTAACATTTATCTATTTATTTATTTATTTTTGGTTTTTTTCCACAAATTTATATCCATTGACAATTATAAAATGCAATCGAAAAGTTTTATTTATCTAAAGCCAAAATTAAACGTTTTGGTAACAAACAGTCTTAGTTTTATCTTGTTTCACTTCCTTGGGATTTTATCTGCCATCTAAAATAGAAAAGTCAATATTTTTCCGTTTCTTTTTTTGCGCATAAAAATATATCCACTTTAAATCCACTTGCAACAAATGCCATAAACTTTGTTAATTGGCAAAAAGTTTATTTGTGAAAGTGTCTTTCCACTGCGCCACATAAAAATTTTAGTTTAAGAGTCCTGTGGAAAAAAGAACAGTTGAACTAATAATAATAATAATAATCAAGAATTTGTGAAATACTGATAAAGCACTACATAAAAACAGGAAAAACTTTTAATCATAATGATAGTTTAATTTGTGCAATTGTAAAGAAAAAAAATTCTTATTATAGCAGGATAAACTTAATTAGTCTTGGTGATATTTCCAAAGAAAAAAATTAAAATTCGAGGGAAAAAAATATTTTTATATATAAAAAGCTTTACTTTTTAAATGTCCTCGTATTTTTTTGAACTTTTTCTTGTGGCACTACTTTGTGGTAACATTTTTTGAGAAATCCAATATTTAAGTTGATTTATTTTTTTTTTTTTTTGGTGGCAAGATTTCAATTTAATGCTTGGCTTACTATCTAATTGCATTTTCAAATTCTTATCATGTCATTTGGTTTTCGGAGATGTATTATTGTTCTTTGTTTTTTTAAAGTTAAATTTAAGTTTTTATTCGACATCATAAATGATTGTGTCATTCATTGCTGGTCATCACACACTGGCAATCAAAAACTTTTTATAAGAAAGAAAAACTATTAGAAAACGAAAAAAAAGACAGCGGCTATATTCGGTAGTAATGACTCTTGTATACCCTCTTCCTCAAGGTTCTGATTAGAAGAAGTTTACCTTAAATTAAATGAATAAGTTTTCTTTAGAACAAAACTTCAATCTTTATTAAATTTATTATTCGGGACATGTGTCGCGATATCTTATTTGAAAGAATTTGAAAAAAGGTTTCTTTGTTGAGGGTTTTTTGTTTTTCAAAATTTCAATCATTAAATTCGGCCGCCAGAGGAATTCCATGTGTGGTGGGCATAGCTTAATAGAAATCGTTTTCAAGTACACTTTTCTGATAAATAATATTTATTTTGAATGGGCGTGGCACTGCCAACTTTTTAATTCAAATGCACTATCAGAAGCATTCAATGTTTGTGCACAGTTTCATATAAATTGCTTAAGAGGGTAGTGAGTGATTAAAGAATTACATTTACTTTGCGTGGGTGTGGCACTGCCCACTTTTTCAACCAATAAAAAGTGCTGTCTACGGATTGCCATGTTTGTGCAAAGTTTTATGAGATTGCGTAAAGTAGAAATAATATACATAATAAGAATATTTGCTTTGTGTGGGCGGAGTACTGCCCATTTTCATTGTCAAGCAATTGTTTTAACAGATGATCTTCATGGGTGTGCAAAGTTTCCTAAGAATAAAGGTAGCCAGTAGAAGTAAGCACTACGTAGCTCAAAAACATTATATTGTATGGGCATGGCTCTGCCCACTATGCCAAAATAATTAAACTTTACTGATCATATAGACTTGATGTGCCAACAAAATTTCATGGCTATCGATGAAGTATAAGTAGTTGAAAAAGAATATATATTTTGTGTGGGCGTGCCACTGCCCACATTTCTAGTAATAAAAATTTGATGTCAAAGAATATACAAAGTCATAAAAGAAACTGTTGAATAAAAGTTGTTCAAACACAATATTCAATTCGTTGGGGCGTGTCTCTGTCCACTTTTCTGTTCATCAGAAATTTATGTGTGCTCCAAGTTTCATCTGAATTGGTTAGGTGAATGTATGCGGGCGTGTAAAAGGAAATTTTAGTTATATAGGAGTAGCACTGTCCACTTTTATACTCATGGAATTATCTCGTATTGCGTTTGCTAATTTTTGTGAGAATCAGTTTATTAAAAATTGTTTAGCAAGAATATTTACATAGTATTTGCATGACACTGCCCACTTTTCTGCTAATAAAATTGTGCAATGGAACGATTTGTTGAATTAACTATATTTTAAGGCCTGTCACAGATAGTGAAAACCTAAAAATTTTTTGGGAATCAAACTACATTTAATTTTTAATATAATTTCATTAGCAAAGTATTTGTCTATTAATATTATAATATCTTTAAGCAGGGCATACTTTTAGGAGGGCCAAACAAATATGTGTTCCTGAGCTTCGAATTCCCAGCAAACAATCTGTTCATGACTTCTTCCATCAGGAGCAACAGAATTTTCTATAACAAACAAACAAATCTTATGCGTTACCTTAATGTAATTGTACAATAGTTTAGCGGTAAAACAGAATCTTAACGCTTAATAGTATAGATGTGTATTTGACCGCTGAGTCTAACATTGAATGACATCCAACACAATAATAACTTCAAAAACACGCGTTCAGTATTGACAGCCTATCACAATGTTTTGTGCCTTCAATAAATTCTGAATATTGTAATTTTTATTCGTTATTTTTAAATCGGGCTGGTAAATAATTGTCTTTAATGACATTGTCATGTCAAAGTAATGGCCTTAAGTGTCAAAGTAAATGTAATGGTGGCTTTAAAACGAACTTAGCTACAAATTTGATTTTACTTATTTTATTGATAACAGGATGCCCATGTCCAAGCATAAAATACGTTGCTCCACGAAAACGTCAGCAGCAGCGCACTTCATTACCGAGGAAACATTTCAAGAACTGTATATAAGCGTGAACACAGGTTAGAAATTATGCACCAAAAATTCACTCTAAAAATAAAATGCAGCTAAATTATTTTAAAAAAAAGTCGTAGAACTAAAATTTAGAAGAAGTTGCAAATACTTTAGAAAGTTAGTCGTCTCCCAGCCATGTAAAGGCATTCATTTGTCGACCTGATTCGCATTTCGTAAATTTATTTAGATAATTATTCGTAATAAAATCCACCCCACTGTCCCTTAAATAAACACATGTCTGTTTCTACTCGTTCATGTTTCATATGAGACTTTTTACTCCCATTTTACTCGTATTTCACAATTAAAAAGTTTTTTATTTATTATTTTTTTATTTAATTTTTTTTTGTTTAACTGCAGAGGATTTCCAAATCTTTGCATAAAAGGGTAGTAAGTAAGTGTAGTTAAAAAGTATAGTTTTTTCAAACTTAAATAAAGTTTACTAATTGCCAACATTTAATATTGACCATACATAGAAAGAAAACATTAAAACTTTTTTGGAAACAAATTGAATTTAAAATCATATTTAGTTTTTAAGGCGATACAATTTAAACTATTTAAGTGGAAACTAACTAAATGAGTATTCGAGTAATTGCATTAAAAATGTTGCTACTTAAGCGATGTGGCTGGTGGCTACAAAATTATTTACATAATTCATTTTTTTTCTGAAATTTGTTTATTTTGTTATCTCTTCAAGAAAAAAAATCCTTTCATATCCTTTTATTATGGGACTGTAACCAAACTCTTCTGACATCATAACATGGAAGCTGGTTTAAATACTAACAGTAAATTAGCACATAATAACCACTTTCTAAACTCCTCTGCACTCGCCGTAAAATCTGTATTAGTCTAGTGTAATAAATTTAATATTAAAATTTTTCCAAAAAAGCCCTTTTGAGTTTCATAAATTTGAATAGAAAAAGCATCAGCTGCATTTGCAATTTTTCTAAGTAACAACAGACATAAAAACAAACCTCTTTATTTATTTTACTCCTTCTTTTCTCCGAGGTGACAAACTAAAATTTTTATCTTAAAAAATAACTACGAAAAAAAATCTTATCCTTTTTTCCCATTCAAGATTGCATCTTAGAACAAAAAGTTAAAGCAAAAAAAATAACTATTAAGTGTTTTGTTGAAACGAACACCTGGTGCAAGTTTTGTTTAGTACAGTTTGTTTGATTTTCTTCCTTCTCTTGATCCTGCAAAGTTGGCACTTTTTAAAGGTTCTATACTGGTATGTGTGTATGTATAGCAGCAATAGCAGCAGTGTTTGGCTTGTGGAATCTAGATATTTATACATTTAAATGTAGTGAAACAAATAGTAGAAAAAAAACATATACTATTCTTCGCAAACTATTTTGTTGAAATAAATATTAGTTTGTAAATACATCTTGATATGCAGACGTGAATTTATAAAAATGGTTTTTAAGAGTAAAAACAGATTCTAGATATAAATTGCTTTTTTATATGCAAACAAAATACTTATGTATTTCATCATATAGGAAATGGAAATTTTTTAGATTTAAATAAAACAAACATTAAGAGTAAGCATTTGTATTACTTAAGGATTTAAAGAACTACATATACACTGAGAGGAATTCTATGCAACGAATTTAAATTTAACAGCAACATGATTTTAATTCGCATGTCTTTAATTATTGAAGCAAATTTTAAATATTCAAATTTAAAGAAAGAAAATAACACATTTGTTCTTTATTAAAAGAATATCGATCCTTTATTGCAACGTAGTCATATCTCAAGAGAAACTCGTTCTTCAGAAAATGAATTTAAAGCTCTTCATTTATTCACATCTCAATGGAAAAATAAAAAAGGATTCTCCAGTCAAGATATTTGTATAAACTGTTTATGCAAAATTAAAATCACATTTTTTGAGATATGACTACGTTGCAATAAAGGAGCGAAATGATATATACAGCAAAATCGCAAATTGGACAATCCGTGTCTTTGACAGCAATTATTTTAGTACTGTCTTGTGCGAAAAAGTGTTTTGTTTTTGCATTCGATACATTTCAATATTAAAGCAACAATATTTAAAGCATATTTTAAGGGTCACTAATTTCAGTTAGCTGGCAATGCTGCTGTTTGTTTACATTATTTAGTTCTTCATTAAAATTCGTGGCGTCTAGCACGTATTGCAAGTGCTCATATAGTTTTTTGTTAATAATTATTAAAATTAAAGTGTAATTAATAAAATTTAATGGAAAATCAAATGTATAATACATGATTATTAGTGAAATATAAAAATTTAAGTTTATAAAGTGTTAATAAAAGCGTGGCGAATCGAGTAAATTATGGGGCCAACTGAAATGTTATTGCAGAAAATTTATTATACAAGTTGCATCAATTTTTTACATACATACTTATGTACCTATGTAGTTTGTATTTTTTATAAAAAGTTTAAAAACTATTTAAATACTATCACACAGCTTGTGAAATATGTTTGCAATCTACTTGTGGAATAATTAGAAAAAATTGTCCGCCATTATCACATGTTTAATTTTCTGGGCTTGATTAAAAACAACAACTGCTTAGTTGGTGCATGCATGTAGTTGTTTTTGTTACAGCTTATTGCTGTTATTTGTCTGTTTGTTGTACAAAAGGGTGTACATACATCCATGCATACATACTTACATGTATGTAAAGTAATCAGAAAAAATTGTGGGCCATTATCACCTGTTTAATTGTCGTTACAGCTTTTTGCTATTACATGTTTGTGTTTTAAAGAAAAGCAAATAAAATAAAGGCTGTTGTTTGTTTTAATTTGAAAAGTTTTCTAAAAGAGAAAATATGAAAATGCTGAATATAAATGGAGGGGCAACAGTTATGTTATTTTCAATAAGGTAAGAAATAAATATCGGAAGTATAATGTTTAACTTATAGTGAATTTGTTAAAAAAAATACTCGGCAAAAGTAACTTCTTTGCCAGACAATTTTTCCGTCAAATATAAAAGTTCAAGATTTATTAGTATTTTTATAAATCAAAACATGAAATTAAAAATGCTCATATGTATTATATCTAAAATAAAAAATGGCAACTGTTATTTTTGACCGAAAAAATATCGCTGCAATACTTATTTTCTTTTTGAACGGAAAAATTTTGGCCAAAATATAACGAGTATTATTTGTTGTCTTTTTTGAAAAGAGTTAGAACCGTTATGATTCCTGTTAAGAAAAAGTTTCAATTAAACATTTTTATCGTCATATATGTATGTACATAAAACGTAAAACTATGTAACTACACTTTTTTTTTGATTTTACAGGAGAGTGAAGAAGCTTAATAAAATATTTAAGTAAGCAACTTTAAAAAAAATATTCTTAAAAACTTGCATAAAATTAACAGGCTCGCCTATATTTTGACAAAATATTATAATTATAGATAAATGCATATTCACATGGTACACAATATTCACTAAAAACCCCTATTTCGAAATTTTTGTTACTGACATGGTTTTACATTTCATATGGCGTAATACAAAAGAATTGTTATTAGAACGGAGTACATACTTGAAAATTATAAAAAAAAACTAGTGTGTTTTCGAAAATAAAATTTGTTCTGGGGTTGACCTCAAGCATTTATATTCTAAACTTGTTTAGTATAGAGGATTAGTAAGGGATTATCCCTGAATGCATAACGCCTAGTGCTCTTAACACCGGCTTAAAATATTGCGAGCACAATTGCACAGCGCTGTGTTCCGTAGACAACAAACCAGATTTTCTCTGAATAAAATCTTTTCAGCTCTGAATCTTATGTCTTGGGCTCCCATCCTATTATTATTTTTATTTAGATTTTGGACGAGCTTTTAACTTTCAATAAATTTTTATATATGAACTCATAAGTTACGCATTTTTCAAAGCGATATCTCTCAAAACCGGTAATGGTTCTGAACACGATGTCTACTTTTCCGAAACTGAAACTACTACCCACTATGCTTCCAGTATTTCGATTTTTACTGATTGTTTTAATCTCCAAAATTACTAGATACTATTACAATATTATATATAGCACATCAATTCTGCTGACTTAACAATTTTTGTCTATTTCTTAGAAAATTGTTATATTTTTATCTAGCTCTATTGTCCTCTTAAAGAAATCCTGCACCAAAGTCTTACCACATAAATTATTTGTTTTATTATAATTTTATTTATGATTTCGACTTTCTAAATCATCTTAATCATCGCCTTAACCACCAACCAAGTGAAATGTTTTTTTGTGCTTTCTTTTTGAAGGTTGTTAAAAAGATTTACTTACTGTGTGGCTTTTTTATCCAGACTTTTTTATACTTTATTTTCATGGGGCAAAAAAGTCATAAATCATTTTTTCCTTTTATGGTGGACTAAATGTAGATTTGAACGTTCTGTAATGATTGCATATGAATATTTGATGAAGATTGTAATAATCGACAAAGAATAGAAAAAAGCGATAAATAATAACGATTTCATTTTAATAATAAAAGGGTTATAATGTTGTTAAGCTGGGGGTTGGGCGATCAGGTCTTAAACTGTCTTCGGACTGTACACGACAACGACTTTCTTCACTATAAAAAAAACTAAAAGCTAAATAATTTCATTTGTAGTAAAAACATGTTAAAGCTTTAGTTTTATTACTTTAATTTCAAAGTCCTTTTGCCATTTTTCCAACTACTACTTGCATTGAAAAAATACAATTTACTTCTTTTCTTTGTGCTTTGTGCTGTACTCACCAAAATATAATTTACAAATATTTTTTTTTTGGTTTAAAACTGCTTCAAAAAAGAAAATCTAAATGAATCACATAAATCTAAAGAAAAAGACAAGCAGTTTGTTTTTGTATTTACAACATTTTGTTTAGCAGCTTAAGAATGGACGCTTGCTATTTAATCTTGTCTGTTGCTGCAGTAAAAGATAAGAAAAATGAAATGCATTATCCTTCAGAAAAGATAAAAAAGAAGAGAGAAATATAATGCATAGAGACTTTAAACGCAGGTGGTTAGAAATCCTTCCATAAAACTAATACTTTGCCTTGTGAGCTAAATAAAATCAATTAGTCTACTAATAATATAATAACTTCGTGAAAGAGAGGTAAAAAGAAGCCGCAAGCCGCTTCTTGGGTGCTGAAACAGCTCTCTTCTTTTATATCTAATGATTAATCTCACAATTGTGGACCACTTTTTGATCATGTGCACTTTTAATTAGCACTAAAACCAACTCTTCCAATACAATTTTTTAGTTGTACTATAATTAATATCTAACTTGTATGGGAGAGCCGCTCCCACTTTTTCTATATCTCATCTATTTTATTTAATTATTCGCATTAGTGACAAAGTTAATAAAACCTTAAAGATTATTGCTATAACACATATGCGATAATTTATAATGATTCTGTATGGGAGCTGCCACGCCTCTTTTTTAATCTACTTAATTTGATGTATGTGAACTACGTACCTGGGTAATACAAAATTTAAGGATCTTGCCTAGTCCAGCCTTTTAATTTAGCTTGAATTAATATTTACCTTGTATGGGCGTGACACGGCGGCCCACTTTTTTAACATAATGTGGTATTATAGTGTAAACTAAACGTGTATGCAAAGTTCCATATGAACCGGTTAATTCGAAAGTTTCGAAAGAATACATATTTACTTCTTATGGGTGTGGCACTGCTTCCTTTTTTAAATATTATTTTTTGTTTTCAGAGAAATTCAGTGTGCGTGTGTGTGTGCAAAGACACATAAGAGCATGTTAGCAGAAGTTTAAAAAAAAATATTTTTTATTGACGGGTTACTGCCCCCTTTTCTTGTAAACAAATTTGCTACATCAGATATTTGTCAGGAGATATCGTATGTCATTCACCGCCCACTATGTTCCAAAATAGAGACGACCGTAGATCGTACAAAATAAAATGTTCTTAACAAGTTTTCTTACATATTTCGCTTATTTATCACACAAATTTCAAAATGTTTACTATGAGTTAATAAATTAAAGTTGTAGTATCTCAACTTAAAATTAGTTCGAGAATTTCTCGACCTGGTCCTATTGTACATGCATAATATTTATTTTTAAGTTTAGTGTTAAATTTCTTAAATGAAGTGAAGACACATAAATATATTATTGAAACCTCCCAAAATGACACCAATTTAAATAAATTGTCGAATCTGGCAACTGCACCTGTGAATGCAGATATTTTAGTGATGCCTTGTGGGAAAAAATGTTTTCCTCTTGCATTCGATAAATTTCAATATTTTAAGTCTAGTTTAAGGATCACTAGTTTTATTTCCTGGCAATACTGTAAATTGTTTACTTTATTCAATAAAGAGTTGCATGGACGTGGTCATCAATGAACATATTCATATGTTCACTGACTGAAACCCTATTTCAAATAAAAATCAGAACAACAAACAAACACAAAGAGAGTGTTCACTGAAACGATTTTTATTTTGTAGTTCTCGCCCTCATCTTATATTTTTTTATTAATACGCAATAGCAATGTTGTCAATTTGGTGAAATCATGTAATCTTTTTATTCCCTGTCGGAAAATGTGTAGCTGATTACAAAAATAACCAACCAGCTTTAAGTTAAGCAATGTAAGATATTTTTGTTGTGTTTTTAGAATAAATTTCAAAGCTTATAGTTTTGTAATTTTTGAAAGAATTAGTTTTTTTTTAAGTTTTTGTATAAGATAAAGGGGTTTGAAACTTTTCAAGAATATGGTTTAAGGTCTAATGATGATTTGACATAAGCACCAATGATATAAACTAGCTAAAACCCTCAACAAACTCAACTTTTTTATATTATAAATTAATAAATTATTATTTTTCAAAAACTACACTAAAACTTTTAAAAACTTTTAATTAATTATGACAGCTAGGTACAAAAATTTAGTTTTCCGTTAAAGTGTAAACAATTATCTTTTGGTTGACTTAAATCTAACTAACTTATAGAAATAAAATGAATAAAAAATAATTATGAAGGTTTCATGATCATCATTATTAAGTTTCATGCAATGCTTTATTATTCAAGTAGGTATTACACTCAATCCAAAAAAAAAAAACTTTCCGCTTAAAGTTATACAGTTCAAGACTTTTACGCATAAATATTAATAATAAAACTTCTTTTTTAATGTTTTGATTCAAAAGAATATTTTTTAAGAAGCAATAGGAAGCAATATACAGTGCAGTCGCGGTAACGTGAACACCGCATTATCTGAACATCTTTTAACGTGAACAATTTACTAA
Source organism: Gymnocheta viridis (assembly GCA_956483585.1). Taxonomy (NCBI): domain Eukaryota; kingdom Metazoa; phylum Arthropoda; class Insecta; order Diptera; family Tachinidae; genus Gymnocheta; species Gymnocheta viridis. Next base: position 6,657,939 of record OY101443.1, on the reverse strand, counting down.
CACAAAAGAATGCATGCGATGTTCTTTCTTATGTTTTTTTGATGGCAAGTTGATTGATTATTTTAGTACCTAAGTTTTAGTTCTACTAAAAATGCGCTCTGAAAAAGCAAAATTTTTAAACGCTCTTCGCTTCTTCGGGAACAAGTGTAACTTGTCTAGGATGACACCATGGTGTAGCGAAGTCAACAGTGTGTACTAATAAAAATTAAAAAAGAGGCAATATCAAAGTGCGTCAATATTAGATACCTTTTCGGGACCAAGGCGACGGAAAGCCAATAGAGTGTCAAATCTATCTAGATAATTTCAGACATATTTCAGTTAATTTTTATTTCTACTATAGTAGAACGTTGAATACACTTTATATATTGATGAAAAATGGAATCAAGATTGTAACGAAGGTGATGCAACTGAAAGCCATAAAATTTAACTAAAAGCTGAAGCTGTTGACGACTCTGTCATATAAGTCCTTGAAAGCAGAATTGACGCTAATGAGGTAGTAGAAATATTTAATAGAGCATTATATTTGGCTGTGGATGCTTATATCAAAAGCTGTGTTGCAAGAAGAAAGAAAAGAACGATTTTTTCTGCTAATCAGTTATTTTGTGAGTTACAACAACGTTGCAGCAAATGAGCGATAAACAAAAATTTATAAAATTTTTCGGTTATAATTAATGTTTGTAAGTAGATGGTGTAGCGACCTCGAAATCAGTACTGATCCGTTCTGCTAGTCTGATGAATAATAAAAATTTTTCTATATATAGTACTCTCTTAATAAAAATAATGAATTTATCCAAAAAAATTTCTAATAAAAATGAAATAAAAAAAAACTAGAATAAATAAATGGGTAAACTCGGGCTTGAACTTGAGCCAAATTAATCGTTTCAATATTTTTCGGTTATTTTAATGAACAATCAAATATTTTTATAAAAGAAAGTTAAACAATTGTCCAGTCTTATTAAAAATACTTATTTCCGCATGCGAAAAGCAGAACGGTTCACAAACGTGAACACCGCCATTTTGAATTAGCAGTTAGCATTATCGCGAGTGCACTGTATAGTTTTAAAGTAATGCATAGAGTAGAGGCTTTTAATCCAACTCAGAAGTTTAGTTTAATACTAACAAAGTGCTTCCCATACTTGTGCAACGTTCTTAAAAATAAGTCCGTCTTTTATTTTACTGCAGCAAAACCAACAAAAAACTACTCATCTTTCCTTTAAACTGATTTTCTAAAATTAAATAAAGAAATATCTTATAAACATTTAGAATAGAAAAAGAACACTTCCGTTGAAGATAAAAAAATGTTGAAAGATAATATGATGAATTGCTCAAGTTATATCATTTTTATTTGCAGCGTTAAAAAGGTAAAAAATAGATATAAAAATAAAATCCTTTAAGTAACAAAAAATGAGAATGAAAAAAAGAGGAGAAAAAATTCAAAAGAATGAACAATTTGAACTGAGAAAATTATAACAAATTTCAACAATAATACCGGAAAAAATACTTATGGTCTTATTCACAAACGATTAATAAAGTTAATGTGTACATTAAAACCGGGTTTCCCTTATAAAAATCCAACATTAAACCTTCAATAACTTTATTAATCGTTTGTGAATAAGGCAATTACAATTTATATTAGAATAAAAGCAGAAGACTTTTCACTATTTAAGTTTTCATATAAACTAAATGCTTAAAATATTTTTTTAAATTATCTATTTGCGCAAAGGTTTCTATTCTAACACGCTTAGAATTGGGCTTACTGAAGATCTGGGAATCGAAACAGCAGCATGTTTTTTGTATTAATTATTGGATATTTGTATATTTAGATTTTTTATTTGGATTTTTATGAAAATTGATTTATCTAACGCGCGTAACATTTTGTGAAGAAAGAAATTTCGTTTCCTAGGGAATTTCCTCCTTTTTTTCATAAAATTTTACGAACATTAGCAATAACTACACAATTGGCCATAACTAAAGCACCCCGCAAAATACGATACAAAAAATCCGAATTTGTTTTTTCCTTAAAAAACTTTTTTAATTTATATTAAGTTAAAATTTTATTTGTTGTTGTATTTATTATTCACATGAATAGTCGTTTACAATTTCACTTTTTAGAAAAAATAAATTTTTTTTTAATAATTTCAAATATAAAAAGCAAAGGACAAAACTAAAGCTCCCTCCCCCTTGTGCAGGCGAGAAAAGCAAACTTATAGAACTAATATTTTGTTTTTAATAACACATGCACATATTCTGGGAATGGATGATAATAAATTATTAACAGTATCTTGTGATACTGCTTGGCAGGTTGTTTTGACAGCTTGAAACAGATCAGTTTCATTTCTGCAACTATTCCGATTTATTTTCATATTAACAATTTTGCAAAGGTACTTATTAGGATTGAGATCGAGGAATTGGACAGGCCAGTTAAGAACTTCAATTCTATTATTATGCAGCCATTATTTTGACACTTTGCAGGTGTGCTTAGAATCGTTATCCTGTTGCAACCTCCACTGAAGCGGCATTTCTTCCTTCGCATTGGGCAACATTACGTTCTGTAGTATACGAGTACCAAGATACAGAAAACGATCCATAATTCCGTGAATGTGATGAATCGGTCCCCTTCCTTGACCACAGAAACATCCATAGACCATGATAACACCACCACCATTTTTGACAGTTGCTTTGCAGTATTTAGGATTTAGTCATTCTCCTTTCGGTCGGCGCCCACACTTTATTCTATATGAATTTTTTAAATTGTATTTAAATTTATCAGAGAACAGTACTGTTTTCTATTTTTGGACAGTCCAGTTTATGTGGGCTTTGGCGAATGCAAGTCTAGCTTTTCTGTTTGTGGGTGATGTGAAAGGCTGCTTTGCTGGACGTCGACTGAATAATCCGGCTTCTACAGCTCTTCTGCGGATGCACAACGCTAAACTGTTTCGCAATTGACTAGAGGACGTTGTAGAATCTTTTTGTATTGATCTCTTGATCGATGAATCTTCGTGACGTTAACGAGAACGTTCTCAGCAATATACTAGTGATAAGCGATCTGTGCGCAAACACTTTGAAATAAGCCGGGAAATCACTAATCAATTGATTGAATATTTTTTGCTTATCTTATGCTTTGATAGGCCAGGCCTCCAATCTTCAATAATTTTATTTTTAAATTCATTTGAGTGTTTGTTTCTTGCCATTGAATTTTATTTCAAAATTAATAGCAACAATTTTATTTTTATGCACGCACCACTTTTCTGTTTATCTATTTTTTTTTATACATAAAATGCTTTTGTGATGGGTATCGTTAAATTCCATTCCAAATATACAGCAGCGGAGCAAAATTTTTAAAATTTGTTTTGTGGTTCTCTACTCTTTTTTTAATTTTGAAAATATTTTTAGAGAACAATTATTGATTATTTATATAATGTTAAATTTAAAATAACGATATTAATTACAAAAACTATTTATAAAAACTAAAAAAAAAAAATATTCTTTTAATAAAAAAATATGCTGATTTTCAGAATGTGTACTTTGGGGTGCTTTAGTTATGGCCAATACTGTATTTTCCATTAATTTTATTTCGTTTACTGGTTCTACTTTAATTTTTTTCCCCCTACTGAACTCAAGCATACAAACTTTAGCCACTTTCTAAAAGTTCTTAAATCCTATATGTTACTAAAGTACACTGCATACTCTTCAATCATCGCTAAAAAAAACCCAGTTCCTCAAAAACTTTCATGGAGCGTTTAATGATGTCATTTTTAAAGCGCCACAAATTTAAATCCTCTACAGAATCATTTAAAGTTTCTTTAAGATCAGGTTCACGATAGTGATTCAATTGGGCTACATTTGCTTCAAAAGAATAACTACTGCACACATATGACGTCCAGTGCATGGAGAAATGATTATGGGTAGCTATAACATAATCAGTACTATGAAAACACTTTGTCGCCCAATCAGGGCGTATATGTTCCCTTACGCGCTCCACATGTTGCAACATATAGAAATACACGGGTATATCAGCAGCAAAGCGGGGCCTTTCAGGATAGCGGGGAAAATAGATACAACGAAAACAATAACTGGCAAATTTATTGCAATTCTTTGTTGTAACATTTTCACCAAAGGCCATTAAATCGTGCCAACTAGTAAAATTTTCCAAAGGCATGAGCACTTCATCGGTATCCACAACAGCCACATATTTATAACGATACATATTGCGATACAAACAATCATTGTAGGCTATCACCTCGTGCAGAATGTACGACCATGAATTCTTGTTCATTTCTAAATGGCGATAGTCGGGCAAATTGCTTACCGCCGTTGACAAACTCATCGGCCGATATTCGAGATATCCAGTAGCTTGATAATATTCTAGAACTTTCGTTGTATTTGGGTGCACTTGCAACTGATACATGGTAATCTTTTGTGCTCCCAAGGCACGCAAAGTTTCAATGTATTCCACTATACGATTAGACATGTCCATACTTGGAAAATCTAGTCCTTTGATACACACAGCAAACTCCTTTCTCATTTCAGGGGGGACCAAGGGCTGATAGGTTACTCTGACATTATTTGTGGCCGTGTCACAGGGCTTAGCTACCAAAGACACTGTACGTGGCAGCCAATGTTTGTGCTCTTGTGGAACGGGACATGCTATAAAATGGGCATACTGATAATCTAAACTGTGACCCCATTCATAATGCCATATTTTATGCATCTCTTTCATGGGTGTAACAAATGGTTGCGGTTGCTCCTCATACCACAGCTGACAATAGGTTAATGGATATTCGTCATACTTCTGCCCTAAATAATTGATCATAGTTAGCACACGTACCACAGGTTCATTATGGACCACCCTGCTACGGTTGTCGAAGTAGGCACCAAAAATGTAATAAGAAAAATTTCGATTGTTAAATTCTTGCCAATAATCATTGTGTATTTTAACATCGAGCAATGAGGGGTACCAGGCACATGATTGATTTAAATTGCGATTCTTATTCTGTGGGTTGTTGAGATCTTCAATGGGCAAGTAAGGAATCTCATGAGCGATATTCTGTGTAAAAATTTTTTCATCTGGTGCTGCAATCGAAGAAAAATAAGGGAATATTATCAAATGAACAAATTAATTTTAGTAAAAATTTTAAGAGTTCTTTGTACACATGAATTCATGAGATTTTTAGTTATTATCTATTAATCAAATATTAGATAGTTTTTAATGTGTTACAAATTAAGAAATAAGTAGCATATCAATATAATTAATAGGCAAAAAAATTTTTTTAGATCACTTTTATACTCATATTATACAGCCGATTTTGACAAAATTTTATATCATTTTGAAGATCACAAAATTCACAAATGTGCACAATCTATATTTTGCTAAAATCGGTTCAGTATTTTGGGAGCTATAAGCATTTAAATTTGCTACTAATACATGCACACTTATTGCACATGCATTTATCATGCACTCTTATTATTTAATTCTAGAATATAGTCAATTGCGTAGGCTATAGGAAGTACTAATATTTATAAATACATTTTTGGGGGACTCAAACGGTATCCTATTAAGTCATATTGTCATAATGTCTTAATATTTAAAAAAAAAAATTTATTGTGCTAGACACAAAAAAGTCAAAAAATAATAAGACTTTTTGAGGTATGTTTATTGTTTTGTCATATCCAAACAGTAGAAATTTGAGAGAGTGTGAGAGAAATTACGTACTGCATGTTTTTCCTCGTCATATTTTTTTTTTATTATTTTAAAACATATAATTTTATGACCGCCATTTGAATATCCCAATTGTATATAGAAATTTATTATAAGAAAAATCTATTGATTTTTTAGTTGTTGCCTGCCAGTTTATGTTTTATTTTATTTAACAATTCTTATTACAATAGGCTCCGCAAAGCTTTAAAGCTTGTGCGCAGAGAGAACTAGTTGCTAATATTATTTGTATTGCAAGCGTAAAATTATGTTTTTTTTTTTAATTTCAAGAATATTGTTTTTTCGAAAATTAATAATATATTAATAATATTTTTTAAATTTATTAATCGAGATTGCCTCGATATCTTCTTTCAAAGACTTTCAAAATCTTTTGTTTGTTGAGGATTTTTTAGCTAGTCTATATACATGCATTTCATTGGTGAAGTTTTTGAAAATATATTAATAATATTTACATGTATTAAAAAAATATGATAAGGACATTTTAATCAAAAATAATAATATGAAAAGATAAACATATGTGCCTTTTCTTTTGTCGAATTTAAATCTTCTTTCGGCTTTTGCACTAAAATTTAGATCTTTTTTATTCAAAACAAATAAATACATCCCAATAAATATGATGGGAAATAATAGCATTTTAAATTGCGAAAATTATTACGAGAGCGGAATGACTATAAAATGGAATGACTTTGGTATATCATACTTTTTATTTTAGTACAAGAACATAAATGTATCTTTAAAATCTTTCTTAGCTGCAACAATATATTTTGTGTTAAAAAAAAAACACAAATTAAAAATAATTATAATGATTTGTTTTCCACATTTTGTGCTGTTCACAAGTTTGATTTAAAAAGATACGATGTTAATTGATTCTTGACAAGTTTGTATTTGAAAATTTTTCATTTATTCTTATCTTTTTAACTGCAACAACTTGGCACTTAATTTGAAGAATTTTTCTTTATTAATTTACCTTTTCTCCTGTCTAGTTTTAAGCTTCGTTCAAATCTTATGCTTGCCAAATGCTTCGGAGCTAAACTTAATGTGTATAAATATACTAATAGTAAAACGATGGTCAAAGTAAAAACTATTTTCAAAAATTTTACGATATTCCACATAATGAGTTCCTAATTCTACGAGTATCTTTAACCTTCTGATAAAATAAAACGAAAATAAATTCAATTTTAGTTCAATAATTTGCTTTATCAGTTACACAAAATGACAAAAAGCAATAGCGGTATTCAGTGTTTAATGCAAATAGTCTTGCATAAGTGCAAATGCAAAATATCGTAGCTTTTTTATGAAATCCAACAACAAAATACACGAAAAAGCAACGATATTTTGCGTTTGCACTTATGCAAGATCATTTGCATTAAACACTGAATACCGCTACTATATTTTTATCAATGTGTGTGAAGTTAAATTTTAAAATATAACACCCTAGACACAAACCACCGTGTTTAACAGAATTCTGTTAGCATGCTAACCTGACTCTGTACACATATAAAATCTTATTTAGTGCATTACAAATGGAATTATTTTCGGAAGGAGTCAACGTGAATGGGTTTTGAAGATAATTACTAACAATTTATTTATTCTGCAAAAGGAATTATTAAATATAAAGCAATATATTTCGCCTAGTAAAATGGGTCGCTTTTCCGTTGAGTAACGTTGGGAACTATTACAAGCTGTCATGAACTGTCTTGCCAATGTTTTAATTTAAAAAAAACCCTTTGAATATAATATAAACATTTCTTTAAAATAAAAAAAATTGCTCTTAGCATGGCGAAAGGAAAGGAAAAAAGGCAGGAAGTAGCGCAAATATGAAAGATAGTTTGATAGTTCTGCACCTATTCCATTTGTAATTCCGAAAGCCACAATAGCAATTCAGATTAGTTGATTGTAGTTCAGAAAGCGACAATTGTACATCAGATCAATTATTAAAATATGCATGCAAATATTCCAAAAAGCATTTTTTAAATATGCACAAAATTATGCATCCGAAAAAACACTGACTAATTATTTTTAATCGGTTTTATTTAAAAAAAAATTTATTACAATGTATAATATGTTTTTTTCAAATTTTTAAATTGAATGCATTTTCGATTGTCGCACAAAACGATCGTATATATTGAAAATATACGTTGAACATCAGTCGATGTTACTGCATATGTTGTTTTTAAGCTTGTTCAACGTTAAAGTACAATATTTCGATTAAAAACTTTAAGTTTCTCAATTGATATTTTATTCTTAATATTTTAAAGTTTTTCTTTTACGTCTTCTAGGACGGATAAACTTTCATGTAAAGGAAATTCTTTGGTTTAAAATTTAATTATACTGTGGAAAATGCATTCAAAATGATCTTTAAGGTATGCTAAATCTGTTTTTACCGATGAATTCTTATCATCAGAAAACTCATTTAAACGCTACTTATTTCTATAAAGCTGTCACAATAATAAATATATAGCAACTTTTAACGAAGATCCCTATCTAGTGAAACAGGTCTAGGGCGGAATTAATCAAAAGCTATAATGATTCTGAAGAAAAACTCTTCAGTTCTGAATCTTATTATCCCGATCATTTCGATTTTGGACGATTTTTTACATTCAAAAAATGTCTATAAAATAAAATGTTATAGAATATCAGTTCTGTTAATTTAACAGCCTCTACATGATAAATATTTTAACTTCACAGTATCTGAGCGAGATGTATGTTAAAAATGAAACTAAGCCTCACTTGTTTTCAATTCCCTTTTGAAGGTGTCTTAAAGTTCACACAGAGAAATCTGTTTCAAATAATTCTCGTATAAGTATATTTTCACAGCAAAGAAAAGTCAAATAATAACATGCAATCTAACTTCGTGTTTATAATTACGAATGGCAAAACAAAAAAAAAGCTTTACGAGCACAAGAAGATCCGTACCAAATACCACTCTTCTTTCCCCTCTCTCCGACAAACTCAAAAGTAGAGCAGCAAATGTTGAAGTGTGTGAACCGGCACTAAATGATGAAACAGAACAAAGTCTGCAACTTCAGAAATAATCTCTGATGACCCATAATAAAATCTACAGCAGTAATGTCAAACACTATCTTATTATTGTTTGAATTTTTCGTATAAAACATGTATGAGATTGCATGAAAACCCCGTAACATTGTTAAATAATTGTCTGAAATTGAGAGCATAAGAAAAAACGCTTTAAAAATAAAATAGAATCTATTTCATGATCGCATTCTCTGGCAAAATTTTATATCAAATTGTATGGAAAACATCGTTCAACCACATTTCTGTTGTTTTATCATTAATTGACGGAGCTATCTTCACACACATGAAAAAAATAATGGTAACAATATTTTGATTGCTTCATTATAAAATGCTGGTTCATATTTTTTTGGCTGATAAGCATGACACAATTATTAATTAATTAATTATTAATTTTGGCATGGTAATAAGCAGGGCAAGTTTAAATATGCACAAAATTTATTAAAATATGCATGCAAATATTCCAAAAAAAAAAAAAACTTAAAAATATGCACAAAAATATGCAGCCGAAAAAACACAGATTAATAATTTTTAATCATTTTTATTAGAATCAGTTTAGTATCAGAAAGTATAACCACATGTTTTTTTCAAGTTTTCAAATTAAAAGGACCTTCGATTGTAGCACAAAACTATCAAATATATTGAAAATATGTTTTCAACATCAGTCGATCTTTCTGTATATGTTGTTTTTAATCTTGGTCAACTTTTGAAGTCCATCCAACATTTCGATTAAATACTTTGTTAAGTGTTTTATTTAATAAATATTTTATTCTTAATATTTTGAAGTTTTTCTCTTACGTCTTCTATAACGGATAAGGAAGTTTTTTGGTTTCCAGTTTGATTATACTGTGGCAAATACATTCAAAATTATCTTAATCTGTTTTTACTGATAAATTTTTAAAGGAAGGCTTTTGCCTTACATATCGACTTCGCGTCATTATCAGAAAGCTCCTTTAAAATGCTGCTTATTTCTATTATGTAGACTATGCTTACACAATAACAAAACTATGATCTTGGTCACACTAGGGTAAGGATAGAAAAGACAAGACATGACAAGAACAGGATCGAGGCTATGACTACACTAAGTTTTAACTATGAGTAGACTAAGACTGGACTATGACTAGAATATGACTATTCCATGACTAGACCATTAATATGATATGACTAGCTTATGACTAGAAATTTATTATATTTACTATGATTATACAATTACTGAATTATGCCTTGAGTATGACTACATTGTGACTAGAATATGACTAGATTATGGCAAGACTATCACTGGACCATGACTAAACATTGAAAATTACGATTAGACTATGAATAGACTATAACTATAGTAACACGGTGTTCACACATGCACCTTAATCGAGATTAACGCAATAAATAACATTATTGAGCTGAATATTCCGTACAAAATTTTAATTTATTAATTATTCAATAACTATGAAATTGTCATAAATATTGAGTAAATCTTGAAATACAACACTGTTTGCAAGTGTGTTTAGTGAGCAGAATTATCTGCCACGCCAAATGTGATAAAAATAGAACAAAAAAAAAAAGCATTAAAAATGGTGGGTCAATTATGAAGGCAAGTTTATTAATATTATGATTTATACTAAAAAACAAATAAACTATTAGAATTAAAAATAAACAATTTCTTTAAAAAAAAATAGGTGAAAAAAAAGAAAAAGAGGATGGGCTGGAGTGAGGCAGCCCAAAATGGATGAGTTTAGTGAACACCGCAAAAACGGCTACATCGACGCAGAAAAAGCCGATGAGCTCTTCCACGAGACATTCAAGTAAACAGCTCGGAAGCCACTGTGTACTCCTCAGATGAATTGAGTGAAATTAAATCGATGGCGGGCGGCTACGCGCTTTTGTAGTGTTCTTGCTTTTTGCCACTTTGTATCGACTTTATTTAACCTTTCTAACAAACCACAGAGGATCTTAAAACTGGTACGGGTCATAGGAAAATTCTTTTCAAAATACTGGTCATTATTGCAATGGCAATTGAATTCCCCGAATGTAGATTGGCGATTCTGTAAATTGGAAATGTGATAATGGACATACTAAAAAAAAATTTCATATTTCATTTACCAACTTCCATAAAGATCTTTTATTTGCATTTTTCTCTAATATTGGTGGAAGCAAATGCTGTTGTTTCCTTAAAACTTGCAGAATTTCCATATTTTTCTTTTTTTCCCTCTACTTTATAATCAAAACTCGATCGTGCTAACCGCAACAGCTCGCCGTTTCTATTATATAATATGCACCCCATATACGTTTCAATCCAATTGGCAACTGAGTCGGTTGTTGTCCAAATCAAGGCGTTTATGACTCTGTCAATTGATTAGTTTGATTTTGATTTTTTCAAGTTGGCTTGTAAGTCTTTCAATTCGATTGTACTGTGTGTGTTCGAGTCTCTTGATCAGCTGTCAAAATTTATGTTTGTAGTTTTCTTTTGCAAAGAAAAATTTTAATATTTTTTTATTTTCATCGAATTTTAAATAAAACATATAAAAGTGACATGGGTGACAAACATGGATGCTTCATTTGAATTTTTGTTTGTGTTCTTCAACCATTCTTTTGACCAAATACTTCGTCGCTCTTCTTTTTGTATCATCTGCAATAACCATTATTGCAATTGCAATAAAAGTTTTCAATTTTTTACTTTGCACTTGTAAAAAGCATATATTTGACAATTGAATGAAAATCTTTCAATTCAGTTTATGAAGTGTTTGGTCAAGAATCAATTCAATTGAAAGGCTAAATTGACAACTGAATTGAAACGTGTATGTGGTACTATAGTAATTTATTTCTAAAGGAGGAATATATTTCCAGTTTCGAAACGAATTTTCACTTCAAAATAAAAATAAAAGCAATGTTTAAAGTGATTATTTTTCGAACAAATTGGTTGTTAGTAGTTTTTAATCCACAGTGATTATTATTTGTGGCGAATGTTCGTAATATTTTTAGTCAGAAATAATGTTATTTTCCAGCTATCAAATGCTTATTGAGTTACTTACGGGAAATATATTCCGATATACGATCAAGTTTTGTATATCAGTTTCAGTACACTCATGCTTTTTTACGAATACTTTTCATACTCTTAAAACTTGATACGAACTTGCTTTTGAAATTCTCTTTCCATCGAGTATTTCAATTTACAGTAAAGAAAACATTTTTTTGGTTTGTTTTTTTACGAATATTCTGTCGCAATTTAAGAATACTAATGTGTTGTTCATAGAACCCAAGCAATCGAATTGAGTGAACAATTTGTATGAAAATCACACAGTCATTCAAGTGGTTTGCATACAAAAGTTTCTACTCAAGTCGATTGTTTGGATTCCATGAACAGCAAATAATTAGAATCAAATAATCAAATATGTTTGTGAATAAAAGTAAAATGTGAAATAATGTTGCCCGATGTATTGAGCAACCATTTAAAGCTGTTTTCTTGACGAGATGACAGCTTGAAAAATAAAATTTCTTTCAAATTGCGTGCAGCCTACATCACAGGTATCAATTTAAATGAATGTTGATAAGCAGTACGTGTGAAAAACTTGAACGTGTGGCTGCAGGGTTTAACTAAACTCTGTATGTCTGAACACTAAAATAATTTTGTCAATAAACCGATTATTGACTCAATTAAAAATGCATTTGTGAACACTGTATAACACTAGACTGGATTATGATTAGACATTAGCTATTATAGCATATTTTCTATTTTGTAAATTTTTCGTGAGTTATTTTAAGGAAATTCTTCAAGCTATCTATTTATTTACTTGTCTATAATTTTTCTAGGGATGCTAATTCCATCCCTTATATGTTACCACATTTCCTTTTTCCTTCGTACTCGTGCAAATAAAAACTAAAACTAGTAACTTTTATGTACTTCATGGAAAATATACATAATTTTAAAGCTTTCTACTTGTTGTTCTCTTTTCATTTATCGGTTAAATGTTTAAATTTAGTTTTACTATTTACAAATTTATGTTTTTGTTTTTTTTTTTTAGTTTTTGTTTAGAGCCATAAACGTTTGTTTAACTTTTCGTTTTAATTGTTGATAGTGCTGCTGTTATTATTGTTTTTTTTTTTTGCAACTGCAACAATCAAGCAAGAAAGTAAATATTAAGTGCAAAAGTAAAAACAACTTGTTTAGTTTTGTTGCAGCAACAAACCAAGAGGGCCAACAACAAAAAAATATTATACTTCTCGAAACAAACGTGCAATTAGTTTATAGCTGCAGGACAAAAGGCCAACAACGACTGCAAGTAATAAAATATATGCAACAACAAAATGTAACACAAATACACTCAGCAGCAAAAGAAAGAAAGAAAGAAAAACAAATTAAAACGCTTATGTGGGGCTTTAATTTACTACTTCAACAAAGAAACTCAAAAAAGGACCTGTGAGGTCTAATCAAAGTTATAGACTGGTCAAAGTCTAGCGACAAGCAGGGCTGCCAGTAAAATTTTCAGAAAAATCGTCAAATTTTGCAAATAAAATCGTCCAAATCGTCAGTATTGAAAGAAAAAGTCGTCACTCATAAATCTTCTGTTTTATACAACAATCTTTCATTTAAAAATTAACAATTCAACAGATTTCTTAAAAACAACAAAAACTTTAAACATTTTCTTTAATTCAAAGATTTTCAAAAACTTTTGTTTGTTGAGGGTTTTTTAGCTAGTCCACATACATACATGCATTTCATTGGTGCTAAAGCCAAAAATCATCAGTAGACCTTAAACCATATTTTTAAAATGTTTCACACCGCTTATCTTATAATTAATTTTTTATATGATATGTTTTATATTTTAATTTAAATAGAAATTCATAGAATAAAAGGGCAATTCATGTGTAGATTCGAATAAATTTTTTGATTTATTCGACTTTATACGCGTACAAACACATACATATAAAGAAGGACATATGATACTGATTTAAAATGGATAACTTCAAAATAAAAATACTATAAATACATATCATAGTTATGTTTTTCTATATTTTTTGTAATGTTAACATTGTAATATTCATAGGAATTATTTTCAAATAATCTTTTTAAGAAATAATCCCCTCAAGGGTTCCTGTTTCCAATGAATTTTTTATCTTGCTTTTATTAAGAATAATTTTGCTAAATCTTCTTTCAACATTAGCTGAAGAGTTTGGCAAAGTCATTAAATTATTTACAAATTCACTTACATTTGGAGAAATAGGTTCATTGTTTGGCAGATCAATTGACTTTCCTCTTTTCCAAAATATATCTAAATTTAATGCGCTGTCTCCGAAATTCAAAAATCTTAGTTCTCTTATTTCATGCTCAATATCTTTATATTTTTCTTTAGAGACTAGATTAGGAAAACCTTTTAATAAGGGAAGAATTTCGGAGTTTTTTTTTTCAAAATCACAGATGGTGTAATTAAATTTAAATTTTTTATAATTTTGTCATCGAAATCAAATCTTCTTTTTATTTGGTAAAACAATTCAACGTAAAATGATACACAATTATCAATAAATTAATTGAAAGTTTCAACATCAATTGTATATTGTCTTGAACATTGCTTTTATATACACACCAATATAAACTTCTTCCCCTTTTAAAAAATGTTTACGGTTATGGAAATCAATTGGATTTAGAGACGTGTATTTTAAACAATCATCTACTAAAAAATTTATTAAAACATTTTCAGAAAGTCTCGTCCTTTCATAGTGCATGTTGTGAATTTGAATTCCTTCAATTCTGTTTAGATTATTCATCAAATTAAGCACATATTTTAAGAAAACAAAAGTAAAGCTCTTTAATACCATTCAAATTTTTAAATATTTCTTTAGCAGTATCAATATCATCGATATTGGCCGCAAAACAAAAATATATTTTTAGAGCTTGATATTTTCCCATACGTAGCGGTTTTGTTGAGCAAAAAATTAGCGAAGTCAAAAAATCGTTAAAGTATAAGGGAGGATACTAACAAAAATCGCCAAACGACATGTTGTGAAATTAGCTATAAAAAATCGTTAAAGTGACTTAAAATTGTCACGTTTGGCGCCCCTGGCGACAAGTTGAACCGTTTGTCTAATGTACGAGCGGAACTATTTATATTTTTTTGGGGTACTGGCAACGCTAATGTCAAAAGATAAAATCTGGCAACACTATAATAAAGTTTGACATTTTTTAGCATAAACGCACTCACAACGTTTTGATGTAAAAGTCCTATTTGTTTTGTTTACAGTGAGTTTAGAAAACAATTTGGACAAAAAAAATGGAAATTTCAAGCGAAAGTTTTTGTTTGATTATTTTTCACAACTTTCGACGTGGATTATCTCAGCAAGAATGTGTCGATGAATTCAGTACTTTGTATGGCGATAAAGCACGATCAAAAACCACAGTTATAGCTGGTATAGTAAATTCAATCGTGGTCGTAGTTCCGCCACCGACGAATTCTGCGAAGATCGTCCGAAATCGGTTGTTGTGCCACAAAACATCGATGCAGTGCGTGAACTGTTAATGCGAGATCGTCATGTGATATATTTTGAGTGAGAGGCCTCCTTGCACATTAGTTCCTCTTCAACACGTACGATTTTGATGAACATTTGGTTGTACAATTTTTTTTTCTCTTTGGATACCCCATAATTAATTAATGGCTCAAAAAACGGCTCCCGTAAAGTGGTTTAAGGAAATGATTAAAAAGTTCAACCGTGGTGCTTCAAAAGACGTGCATAAAATCGTGGCAAGTGACAAATTATGGATATATGCTTATGAACTGGAAACAAAACCGGAATCGACTGTGTGGGTATTCCAAGACGAGCTAAATTCAACAAAACTTGTTCGTGGAAGAAGCACAGCGAAGCATATGGTCGCCTGTGTCTTCGGCTGATTGGCTCATGTGGCCTTTGTTCCTCCTGAGCAACGTAGAACTGTCAATTCTAAGTGGTACACGACCATTTGCTTGTCGGAAGTCTTCGAAGAAATTCGTAAAACTAACCCCCGAAGACGAATTATTCTTCATCATGACAGTACGAGGAGCTCTCGCACATCTCGTCAAACAAGTGATTTTTTGAGCAGTCAAAACATTGAATTGATGACTCCTGCCCCGGACAGTTCTCATTTAACACCCAATAACTTCCTATTGTTCCCGAATATCAAAGGTAAACTGTGTGGTCAACGATTTACGAGCGCCGAAGAAGCAGTTGTAGCGTTAAAAAGCCATGTTTTCCATGATTGGAACGAATGCAAAAGTTTATTGATCATCAAGGCGAATATATCGAAAAACAATAAAGCCATTTTCATTTAAAAATGTTTATTATTACTTGCTATTCCCGAATTATAAATAGTAGCCCTCGTATAATAAGCGCAAGCTCGACTTCCGCGCCACATAGAGGATAGATTATATGTTTATTTAATAATAAGTAATTGAGTAAACACTATAAAATATAGGAATTCATAAAAGCCCTTAGTTATATGGAAAAAAAATTTACAGGACCAGCAAAAAACTTTCTAATATGAAAAGTTATCCAACATTTTTCCACTTTTTTCAATTTAAGCTTATTTTTTATTGAGGATTAGTAAAGTTTTAATGTGTAAAATTTTCCAGGAAAATGTATTTTGAATTGGTGCAGCCTTATCAAGTCGAAAAAGTCGATTTTGAGCATTCGGGCATTTCTGAAATCATATGACGATAAGTAGCTTGTGTTGAGAAGTATGTATGTCGTTCTTAACGGAAGTCGTAACGACTGTTTGATAATTTTTAGAAAACCCGCTCAACCGTTTTTTTTTTGTTGCAGAAATATGTTTTCAAAAACGGGTTTTGAAATAAATAATTTTTCGAATAATTCGGGTTTTTGAATACTAATGCCGTTTTCTAGAAAAATTCAACATTTCTTTTACTTTTTGTCAAAAAAAAATTGCTACTCAGAGTTTTCTTAAGACAAAAATTTTGCCTCGTAAGTGATCATGCAATAATTTCTGATAAACTTACTATTAAAAAAAAATCATTATACTACAAATTTTCAATAAAAAGGACAGAAAATGTTGCATTTTTTCTTAGAAAAGAAAACGCCGTAAGACAGACAGAGTACTTGCAGTCACTGCCGTAGAATTAATTATAAACTTTGTTTATGTGATAGCAATTTTGCCCGAAGGTGCAAACAAACGTGTTCTGTCTCCTCATTTAGACAGCACCACCCAGATTGTCGTTCATGAGTAAAATTTATCACTCATGAGCGTGCTTTCACGTGACGTAAAAAGTTATCCATCATCTTAATACGCATACGAGTATAAATTTTAATTATTATTAGTTTTTATTATAAACTTGAAATGCTGTGGAAATTTATTCGATAGAAACACATTTTTTTGCTTTTTATTTTTGATAAATTAAAATAATGTTGGTGTGTGAGTTAGTTAATGTGTAAATGTGTTTGTATGTTTGTGTGTGTGTGTGTACGTGTGTACGTGTGCGTGTGTATTCACCTCTTAACTATTTTGCGTATGATGCTAAAATTAAATATTTACGAAATTAAAATAGTTTTACTTTGACTAGATTCACATATTTTATTTACTTCGCTTCAACAGAAAGTGCTGACGTGGTGCGGTGAGGTGAGGCGCTTATGTTGTGAGTATAAAGGATATTTGCAACAGTGTTGTTGTCTCAATATTATTTTTGTGGCTGATGAAGACGGGAGTAATTAAATTGAAGAAAACCTCAAATTTCCCTTAAGGGTGTTCGAAGCGACGGAATTTTCCAGCTCTTCGTTATCCTTTGAAATTTAAGCATTCAAGCGCTCGCCCTGAATAACAAAATTTCAGACTTGTTGCGTATTTTATGTTATAAATAATTCTAAAAAAGTTGCTCTGACATTTGGTGCAAAAGCTTTTGCTGTTGCAGCCACATGAAGTATGACTGTAACCAACTCATTGTATTTTATACTGCAAAACTATTCGTGGCACCGTGGTGGCTTTTGAGGCAACTTAATTTTCTTCTATTTGAGTTAAGCTTTGACAGACAGAAACCACAAATTAGACCGCAAAATGTTTATAATTTGCGGTTGTTACACCAAATCTACATTTTAAACACATACAAGACTCATGTTAAATTTAACACATTTAAAATTCCTTAGACAAACTATGTACTCACTCCACTCATTGGGGAATAGTTAACTACAAACATTTGTAAAGGCAGACAGACATATGAGAGAGCACACACGAAAACCCCTGAATATTTAGTTATCAAATGTGGCAACTAGAAGCGAAAACGCTGCTGGAGAACTTTTTAATTATTATTTTATTTGTCTTTGTTCAAACATTGTACAAGTGCTCGTGGAGGATTTATTTTGCATCATAAAGCTAAATAAATTTCCATAATTGCTTTATTTTTTTTTTTTTGGTGCAATAAATATCTGTTAAAAGGTAAAGAGCGGTGCAAAGGGAAGTTAATGTTTGGAAATGTTGAAATGTATTTTAAAATTCCGCAAGCGTAAATTAAGCTAAAGAAATGAATAATAATAAAGATTTGATTTCTCAAAATTTAAATTAAATGTAATTTAGTATTTTTTGCCTTTTTAAAGAAGACTCCGTTTTTTACCGTGACAAAATTTAAAAGACAATTTTTATATAAATATTTAATAGTAATATATATGGGCAATAAATGAAAGGATAATATATAAAAATATATATAGAATTCAATTAAATTTATTTTTCGGTTCGACTAAGCAAAAAAAATTAAACAAAAATGTCTTTGGATAAAAATATCCTTTTATATCCTTGAAAGTTTTTATTTGACTATTTACAACAACAATAGAATTAAAAAAAAAAACAAAGTAAATCGTCTTCTTGACCTGTGAATTGTTAAAAAAATCTATAACCGAGTTTTTTTAAGAGCTACAATTTGAAATCGTTTTTTTTTTTTGTAAATCCTTCGATTTGAAAAATTGTATACAACAAGGCCAAGGTGTATTTAACTAGGTGACAGCATTAGGAAAACAATTACAACAATACAAGAACAGCAGTCATTTTTGTTTGTGTATTTTCATTGCGTATGTCAAAAACCTAAGTCATAAAACAAAGAAAATAGATACAGAAAAAAAGTAAAAGTATTATGTATGTATTTTGACATTCACAATGAATAGCCAGTTGCTGGAATGCTGTCACCTGGTTAAATACGCCTTGGTATATAAAAGAAAATCTTATAATATAAACTATCACGTTATCACGCTTCATTAAATTTCTAAGTATTGTGGAGAGCATTTAAAATTATAATATATATTTTTCATAAAATATTTAAATGAAATTTTTCAAGGATGTGGCAGAATACATTTTTCAAACGATTGCTTTAAAAGTTTTTGTTCAAGCGAACGAAAGAAAAATATTGTCTTTTTAATTCTAGGGACTATTTATTACCCATAATTTGGTGCCAATATTGACACATTAAATATTAATATTAAAGTACGCATCCGACAAAAAATTGTATAGTCCTATAAAAAGGACAAACGATGAACCATTATTAAAACTGAGTATGCAATTTTACTACATTTACTCGGTAAATTAATGGCTACTAGTATTTCCTATGACCGAAGCAATCGACCATATTCTAGTAATTAAATATTAACAGCCGTATTCATAAAAAAATATTTTGGTTTTAAAATGTAAAGAAAATTTTTATAAAAAACTTGACTTAAAATACGTTTAAAATACAAACTATTTGGTCTGCGATAAAATACAAAAACAAAATACATTCTAAATAAAAAACTTAAAACTTATTAGGTCTCTTTGGTTTACAAAGTATGTAAAGAAAATTCTCAGACTCCATTCAATGCAAAATCATATTGGACAAATACACATGCACACTTTTTTAATTTTTCAATTTGAAGCTGATACATGCATGTACAATAAGTGTGCATGGATTAGTAGCAACTTTAAACGCTTATAGCTCCAAGAATACTGAACCGATTTTAACAAAATATAGATTGTGCACATTGGCGAATAAATATCTTCGAAACGATATACATTTTGTCAAAATCGCCTGTACAATATGGACGTAAAAGGGATGTAAAAAAAAGTGCTTTCCCGGTCATGAGGGCCTCATGGACAACGAAAGGGTTGACTGTTTGGCAAACAGGGGCGCGAGCCGTCCACTTATTGACCCTGAGCCTTTTTTCGGCGTCACTTTCGGTCACATTAAGGAGACATTACAAGCTTGGTCCGAACAAGGACGTGCAGTTCTGGGTTAAGACACTCAAAGAGATTTGTGACCCTGGCTCGTGGCAAAGCAGGTAGACATACCAATTTATAATGGATAATGTCAGTACCAAGTTTTGCAGATTCTGTGAGGCTGATGAGGAATTGTCTGAACATCTGCTTTGTTGCTGTCCCGCCTTGGAGACTTCTAAGCCAAAATTTTTCGGGAGGCTAATGAGCTCAACTGAAATTTATGATCTTCTACCAGGCAGAGTAATTGGCTTTATACATGGCCTGAACCTGACGTAGTGAGTTACTCAGGGTGCACAACAAATCCTCTGGGTCGTGGTGCTGATGCCTTTCTACATATAAATATCTATTAACTATATAGATATTTAATTATTTATAACGAAAACATGTTCTTGCACGGTATAATGATAGTAAATATTCCATATTTTTCTCCTCTTCTGTATCTTGTCGGTCAAGGCAGAGATCCTTGTACACACCTGTTTCGTGTTATTGTGCCTGCCTTCCCATCAGACTGTGTATGTAACTTAAGCTTTTGTGCTGTTGGGCGTGGCAATTTTATATGAAAGATGTAAATTTTACAACTTTCCTTTAGAACTATTCTTTTCTACAGACACACACGGTCGTATTCACAAAAAAAAATAATTTCCATTTTAAAATTTATTTCAAAGAAAATTTGTATAAAAAATTCTTTTTAAAATATATTTCAAATACAAATTTAGTAGTCATGAATATGCGGCACACTGTGATTTATTTGATGCAAAAATTGCTAAACAAAATTTTTAATGCCTTGTAACAGTATTCTTTTGTCTTTACGCCTTAAAGTCAAAATTATTTCCAAAATAATTATTTTTCTTGCGTGAATCGACACGACAACGAACTGTAAACGTTTTATTACAAACATTTTATGATTATGTGTTAATAATCATTAAACATACAAATCCCTTATCCGATTGTCTTACATCTTTAATTTACTTACTGCTTCGATAGAAGAACAAACACAACTACAAGACGATTAACTTAAGTGGTTTTCTCATGGGGTCCTGGAATGACGGCGATAGGATGAGTTAAGAACATTGTTGATTAGAGGCTGTCAGAGATGAGAGTGTATTTATTCGTATGTACAGTTATTTTGCGTGTAGAAAGAATTAATTACAGATGATTCGGAAAATGTAGAACAAAAAACACAAGGAAAGTATTTTTCGAGTTAAATGATTCCAGAAAATTTAAAATAATATTTTCTGTTGCGCATATTCCGTGATTGCGGATCTGTAAATGTAACGCATATAACAACCAGTAGCAAAGTTTATATTAAATTTCATTGAAATCGTAAAAAAGATTCTCTATCCTGTCGTATATCCTTTAAATTAAAGTAGCTACAAATCCTGTAAAAATTAACCGAAAGCAATAAATTTTAACACGTTAGCAGATTTCTTTCAGAAACTCATGCATCTATTTGTATATTAATAAAGTCAAATCCTTAATTAATGTGCTGTTCATAGAATCAAAGCAATCGAATTGAGTGAACAATTTTTGTATGGAAACCACTCAGTTCTTCAAGTGGTTTCTATACATATTTTCTACTCAAGTCGGTTGCTTGGAGTCTATTCTATAAAGAGCACATAAAAAAATAAAAATTTTAAATTGTTCCGATAGTTTTAAAATAAATCGATTTCGAAATTCTCAAAAGTCAGTGTTGCCAGGATTTGAAGCTTTTACAATCTTAAATAATTAAAGAAAAAATACGAAAAAATGTTTTACATAAAGAAATCAAAACTTTAAATTATATTTTATCGTTATTATTTATTACATGAAATACGTACGCTTTTGTTTAACATAATTGATTAAATAAAAAGTAATCATCCTTCCTTCACGATATCCATTATGGCTTCTGCTGTATGAGCGGTGGCACAATCTTGTTGAAGCCACATTTTCGCCAAGCCCCGCTCATTTAATTCCGGCAGTAGGAAGTCGTTTAAAGCGACCCTGTAGCGTCTGTTTGGTGGTTTTTTTAATTTTCAAAGACATCTGCAGCCATCCGCCGCGATATTCTTGACAGAACCGGACTGGTGGTGGCGGCTTGTCCCGCAAAGTCTTTTGTGGTTCCAGTCTATTCGAGAGAAGCAGCTAAACTGAGAAATGTTTGCCCAGTTGGCGCAACACGATTGAGAAATTCAGCCAGCTATTCCACGCTCTTCTTGCGGAGTATAGCGCTTCGTTGCTTCTCTGTTTGTATACTGAAGCTTTCTAGTTCGCAAATGTCCAATATGATTGATGTACGATGCCATTTGCAAAACTTATAACATTTTCCGATTGGGTGATCAATTTGCGAAAGGATTTCATAAGTCTTTGTTAATAAAAAATAGGATTTATTTTTGTATTTATGAATTCAAAATAAACAAAGTTGCTTGAAGAAAATTTTCAAGTTCTATATTGACAAGTTCGTTCATGCTTCAAACACATTGACGACTGCGGCTACACAACTACAAGTGCCTGCCATTGGCTGCAATTGTCGTCGTGCAGTCAGCTACTTAATTATTTTGAAATTGGTATTTACAATAAACGCAAGTCGAAAAAAAACAATAGACAATTGAAAAAGTTGAACAGCTGCTTGTTGCCGAAGTACATACTTCAGTGGTATTTAAGCATATATGCATGTATGTAATTTTATGGAGAACCTTTCCAACCCTTCATTTGATGTATACTTGAACGATGAAATATGTTAATTACGTCTCATTTTCAAAGAGCCATAATTTAAGACTGGTCTAATCAAAGATTGGCATACAATTATGTTGATTCTAGATTTTGTGTATCTTGAATAGAACAACGATTTATATACAATATGGAATTATGTATTTTGTAAAAAACATTATTATTACTATTTTTGTATTTGTGTCCATGAAATAAAGCACCATCTGCTATTCTACCTGAATATCTGCGAGCTGACAGTCGACTTGGCTTGGTTAAAGTGTACTAGTTTTCTTAAATAACAAATAACTGGAAATAATAACTGCAACGGAATATCCGTATTCAGTTGTAGTTTGCTTTTTAAATAAATATTAAATACATATTTATGCATTTGAAACTAACTGAATAGAAATATTTTGAAAAAAAAACATTCTTCTGTGTGCAGCTTTTGTCTTAAAGTTATATTATGGAAAAAGTTGTGCTATTTTTATGAACACAATTGTAACTTCGAAACAGACATCAATTTATGCATAATATGTTTATATTGTAATAAGCATTCTTTAAGTGCTTTGGGAAGTAGGGAATATATTGAAGAAAACGGAAGTTTCACTAAATGACACACATACAATCACTACCGTTATTATCACTACTACATCTACAATTACACAAGTGTACACATCCACACTTACATATGTACATTCAAACGTATGTATAGAATTTTTATTTCCGGTTGTTCATGTAAATGAGTTAGCAAGCAGGAAACTCTGGCTTATCTAAAAAAAAATAATAAAACTTGCTTTTTTCCCTCGTTGTATTTTATTAAACGCAGCATAAATTATAGCGAAAGTTTATGGTTGTTGTAATTGTTAATGTGCTTGTTGTTAAGTGCAAATCGTTGCTGATGTTATTGTTGTTGTTGTTTTTTTCATGTAATTAAATATTTAACAAAACTAATGTATGTGAAAGTCAGCATATGGAGCTACAAATAAATTTTTAAATAATTTATATTTTTTTATACACAAAAAAAGAAAAGAAAACAACTTACCTACAACAGCACAGTGCATAAATAAATTAATACGTAACAGCAAAAAAGGAACAGCACAAAGTTGTATGAGAATTGTTTTATATGATTTTCTAATTACTGCTGCAAACATTTACATACAATTTATTATTAGCTCCATAAACTATGCTATATTTTTTGACAATAGTACACTTGTGCTAAAAGTATGCTTTTTAATTTGTATAAATATTTTGCATAGGAATTTACCAACAGCGTTGCAAAAAAAAACAATCTATTGACATACCAATCCGACAATAGGTTGTGGATTGAACTAGAGAACTGCATGATCTAGCTTTATACATGTTCTATGTTCGACTCAAAAACTCAAAAAACGGCTGGTAAAAAGGATTTTAGGCGAAAATTCGACTTGTGCGATCTCCAAACCCTGTGCGAAAAATCTGAAAAAAAAAATTCAAAAATACTTTACGCTATAAGCTTTCAAATTATGCCTGAGCCTCAATAGAATTTTTTTCTGGGGCAACCTAATCACCACCTGGTTTTGAGAGCTAGAATGTTACTAAACAAAACTTTAATTTTTTTACTATGTTTAATTGTCTTATGGACGATCATGCTGTGGAAAAACCCGAAATTGTTCGGACACTAATATAGCTGGCATGGCATGGCCAGCAAGATCGTCCGATTTAACCAACCCAGACTTTTTCTTTGGAGCTACTTGATCTCGCGGGCTTATGCCAACAAGCCCCAGACATTCGCAGCCCTTAAGAAAAAGATTCGACAGGAATCCGAACAGTCATGAGCGGCGAGCGTGAGGCAAAAATGTGTATCAAAACTGACGGCAGCCACTTGGCGTATATCTTCTTTTCCATTTAACAGAAAAAATTGTGAAGGTCCAATTAAAGATTTATATCGCTCAAAATCATACCTTAATTTTATCGTTTAGTAAAAAAGTTATTCAAAAACATAATTGAATAATTGATTTTACGCCACCTTGTACGAGGGTGGATTGATATTGAAGCTACCCAGCGCTAGATGGCAGCACAAACACAAAATTAAATTAAAATTAAATATCACCCAAATTCATCGATTAGTTTATTTGTTGTAGTCGTTTGAAGTAAAAAAACTTTCGTGTTTCTTGAAAAATGGAAAAAAGTGGATTTCGTGCAGCGATTAAACACTATTATTTGAAAGGGAAAGTGGCGAAAGAGACAAAAGAAAAGCTCGATAAACATTACGGTGAGTCTGCTCCGTCAGATTACATGGTA
Source organism: Gymnocheta viridis (assembly GCA_956483585.1). Lineage (NCBI taxonomy): Eukaryota > Metazoa > Arthropoda > Insecta > Diptera > Tachinidae > Gymnocheta > Gymnocheta viridis. The sequence goes on along the minus strand of OY101443.1, from coordinate 6,633,022 downwards.
AAATATTGGATTGCAGAATTTAAACGCGCCCGAACAAGCACTGCAACAATGCCATCAACAGGAAGGCCAAAAGAGGTGGTTACTGAAGAGAATATCAAGAAAATCTTCGATATCGTTATGAATGATCGCCGAGTCAAGTTACGTGAGATTGTTGAAATGGTAAACATATCATAAAAATGTGTATTCAACATTTTGCATAACCATTAGCATATGAAAAAGCTATCGGCAAGATGGGTGCCGCGTTTGCTCAGTGTCGAACAAAAACGAGTTCGACAGACCACTTCACAGCGGTGTTTGGATATGATAAAGCATAATCCTGTTGATTTTTGGCATCGATTAATAACTGTTGATGAAACGTGGGTCCACCACTACACACCTGAAACCAAAAATCAATCGAAACAATTGGTGGAAGCTGGTGAAAGTGCTCCGAAGAAGGCGAAGACAGTGAAATCGGCTGGCAAAGTTATGGCCACTGTATTTTGGGATGCACACGGAATATTGCTCATCGATTATCTTGAAAAAGAATCCGCAATCACAGGAAAGTATTATCGTGCATTATTGAATCAATTGATTGAGATGCAATCAAGAAAAAACTACCACATTTAAAGAAGAAAAAAGTGCTCTTTCTTCAAGACACCGCACCTTGTTCACACAGCATTAGATACGATGCTAAAATTACGTGAAATACAATTCGAATCGGTTGATCATCCACCTTATAGTCCAGATTTAGCTCCTAGTGACTTTTTCCTGTTTCCAAACTTGAAAAAATGGCTCGCAGGAAAAATATTCACCTCAAACGAAGAAGTGATTACCGAAACTAACGCGTATTTTGAGGCGTTCCCAAAATCGTATTATTCAGATGGTATAAAAAACTTGGAATATCGTCTTACTAAGTGTATTGAGCTAAAAGGAGACTATGTTGAGAAATAAATAATTTTTTTTTTTAAAAATGTTTTTTTCCTACTTAGGTAGCTTCAATGTCAATCCGTCCTCGTACATTATTTTGCTCCTGTCAAAAAAGTAGAGCAATTATTAAAGTTTCCGTAGCAAGCCTATGTCCAGCAGCTGTGGGAAAGCTACGTATGTACGTTCAGGACAAATAATATATTTTTCCTGCTGGTTAGTTACAAGGTTTTGTGTATCAGCCAACCGTACATAACATATCTTTCGGCTTTTCTTTTAAATAAATTTCTTAGAAATAAACAAATGTTCTTTAAAAAAAAAACTTACTCTTAAATTTCCCTAAAACCAAAAATAATTCTATTTTCGAAACAATTCAGTCAAAAGCAGCAGCAGAACACAACTGTAATGTAAGACTCACACTTTTAGAAAATCTTCTTATGACACACGATACATCCATACATCCTTGTACACTTGTACTAACGCTGTTTTGTTAAGGACTGCTGTTGATGTTTGTACATTCGTTTGATTACAGTGTAACGTTCTAATAACAACGTGGTTTTATTGCTCGTTATTGTTGTTTAATATAAACGATTGCTACCTTTAAATTTCAACCGCAATATGTAAATGTTAGTTGGTAAAATGGTTGGCGGTAAAATGGTTGGCGGTAAAATTTTAAAACCACATGTTTCTAAACTAAAATGTTTGCCATAACCAAAGACAATGTCAAAAGAAATTCAAGTAGAAAACCTCATGATATAAACGACAATGACAATGTCGACTAAATGTCGTCTGCATTGGGAAATTCAACTGAAGCAGAAAAGCAAAAATTCAGTAAAGAAGCGGAGGGGATATAGAGGAGTCAGCCAAGTGTAAGCAGTGAGTCCTTTCTTACGAAAAGCTAAACATAATTGAAGAATGTGTTTGTGTGTGTGTGTGTAAATACATACTCGTATCTAAAGAAGGCAACAAAGAGAAGCATTATTTAGTAGAATTTTCGAAATGCTGTTAAAAGTGAAAATCGTAAAGTTTTGTTGAAATTTATTTAATAGTGAATAACCCCAAAACAAACGAAAGGAAGATATACGTGAATTACATGATTTTCTATTGTTAGAGTATCAAGCAGACGTAGTTTCCCATAATAAGACTGTTGTTTGTCAAATCATCTGCACAAATTGGCAAGCAAAAGCACGACAGCTTAAAGTGCAGGCTTATGTCGAGATGTTTCACTCCTTGCAAATAGTCGATAGTAATAGCATCCAAACACAGTGCTCTTAACTCCAAAATGTTGTATGAATTGATAAAATGTGCCGATGCCCTCCCTCACCAACCAAGTTGTGGTTTCATGACTTTTGCCGTAAATTTAAACTTTTAAAGAAAAAGCTGTTGCTTGCTTTTCAGAGACAGCGCATACACCATGCACGAGTATTTAGAACATCTAATAAAATTTCCTATAGGGACTCAAATACAATAATATAGTTTTATGAAAATCTATTCTTCATTGCTAAACCTTTTGGTTAAATTGCTGATATAGTAAATATCATACCTGTGATTCACCAGGTTTTCAAAGAAAAAAATATTCAAATTGATTATTATTTCGGCTAAAGTTCGTAACATTTTTAGTCAGAAAGAATTGGGCTTGACAGCATATTCCAAGGGAAATTTTAACATCAATTAATTTCAACTTACACGGCAGAACAGAAAAAATGTTATTTTTCGCGGGCCGCTACACTTCCATCGTTAGTGTTCATGTGTATATCCATGTAGCCGCCACTCTTTAGGTGGCTTGGTTTTGAATGTAATTTCAAATTTGTATTTATACAAATTATGACACGAAAAAGGATACGAGAGTTATTTGTGTTGTGGAACGTTACACGTCTTATAAATGCGACCAATCGATACGTTGATAATTCTTCAAGACCTTTTAAAAGTTTCTTAAGTTTGAATTAAAAAAAAAATTGCAAGTAAAAATTATGAATGCCACATTCAGACTGCGGTATCGTTTTTGTATTTGTGAATTAAAAAAATAAATTTTCCTTGAAAAAAAAAAATTCATTACATTTTAAAAAATCGTACAAATTAATTTATTATTAATTTAAAGTAAAAATCAAATTTCAAGTAGTAACAGTTATCAAGAGAATTTTATAGGTTTCAGTCGCAATATTCAAAATTTTTAAGATCTTTTTTTTTAACAAAAGTTATGTGCAGATCATATTATTTAAGTTTTTTTTGTTTTAAGTAAACACAACTTCATCACGATCAATATTCAAATTTTACCATCACCAATTAACGTAAAATTTTTTTATATTTTATATTTAATATTTATTACCATTAGTTTTTTAAGTGTTTTTGTAACTCCTTGTCTGTAAGGATATTTTTGTCCATAGGCTGAAAAAATTAAATATTCCATTGCTAGACGTTGTTTTTATCTCATGTACCATTTTTCTTTCAAATTTTTGTTTTTACTTAAGACAAACTTTTTTGGTTTGATTAATTCTTAAGTACTATTGCTTTTTGTTTTTTGTCAACAAGTTGAGTTTTTGATTTATTTGATCAATTTGAATTAGTTATGTGACAAAGTATAGCAAACATTGCAAGGCTCAAGCCAGCAGCTAATTGTTTATTTAATATGACAATTTGTTCGAAAAAGAATCATATTAAATAAAAATATTTTTGTTTTGGGGCATATGGATTGTGGTAAAAGTTGCTAAAAATGCCTGTTAAATGTATTAATTTTCTTTTTTGTGTATTTTGTGCCAACAAGTCGGATGTTTGTTGTAATATTAACACCATCTTTAAAATGCATACGACTTGGCAGTCACCGCACATAAAACTTTCTTGAACAAATATTTCTTCGACCGTCAGTCTGGTGACATTTATAAATAATTTTTAAATAGAAATTTATTTTAGTTTATAACAGAGGAAAATTTAGTTTTTATCATGTTACTCTTAACAAATTTGAGATGCGCAATACAACCTCAACTGTTTCAATCTCTCTTAAATGCAAAAATCATCAAGCAACGTTTCTTTGGCGGAAAAGGCTACAATGAGACACTTAAAAATCTTTGCATCACCCAGGAAACTAAGGTCATTTGTCAAGGCTTTACCGGTAAACAAGCCACCTTTCATTGTCAAGAGGCCTTAGCATATGGCACTAAAATAGTGGGCGGTGTCTCGCCTAAGAAGGCTGGCACCAAACATTTGAATTTGCCCGTCTTTAAAACCGTTGAAGAAGCAAAAAAAGCTACGCATCCTCATGCTACGGTCATATATGTGCCACCTCCTGCTGCATCTGCAGCCATTATGGAGGCCATTGAGGCGGAAATTCCTCTCGTTGTATGCATAACTGAGGGTATTCCACAATTGGAAATGGTAAAAATAAAACAGGCTCTTTTAATGCAAAACCGATCACGTTTGGTGGGTCCCAATGGGCCCGGCATAATGGCACCCGAACAATGTAAGATCGGCATAATGCCAGCACATATACACAAGCGCGGTATAATTGGGGTTGTTTCACGTTCGGGTACTTTGACCTATGAGGCTGTTAATCAAACTACCAACTACGGGTTAGGGCAAACCTTGTGTGTAGGCTTGGGTGGTGATCCCTTTAATGGCACTAATTTTATAGATTGTTTGAAAATATTTCTAAACGATGACAATTGCAAGGGCATTGTTATGATTGGTGAAATAGGTGGAGATGCTGAGGAAAAGGCTGCTGAATATCTAAACGAAAATAATTGTGGTGATCCTCCTAAGGCTGTAGCATCGTTCATAGCTGGCCTTACTGCTCCGCCAGGCAGGCGTATGGGTCATGCTGGTGCCATAATATCGGGAGGAAAGGGAGGAGCTAAAGACAAAATAGCTGCCTTAAAAGAGGCCAATGTGGTAGTGACTTATGACCCCACAACTATTGGAAAAGTTTTATATGAAGAAATGCTGGAAATGGAAATAATTAAACCTCGTGGCAAGCAGACAGAGGAGAATAATAAGTGAATGAAATAACACTTAGCAGTCAGTTACGGCAATTATAACTTGCGTTACTAATTTCTAAAAAAAATTCCCTAAACAAAATATCATTGAAGTATGCATTTGGACATGATTATCTAATTATTTAATAATTTTTATTATTACTATTTTTTTTTTATTTGTTTTAATGATAATATATTTTAAAATTTTTTTACAGACATAAGTGCGGTTTTCGCAATTCGGCATTCAATAATTTAAACGATTTCTATACGAATTTTCTAGACGATTCGATCGTCTGAATTGTGAAAGCTTTAGATTATTATGGCCTTATTCACAAACGATTAATAAAGTTAATGTGTGCATTAAAACCGGGTTTCCCATATAAAAATCCAACATTATACCTAATATAACTTTATTAATCGTTTGTGAATAAGGCCATTAGTATTTACTTTTCATAAAAAAATTGTCTTAAATAAAATGTTTTCTTAAATTTATTTTTCCTTGTCATCTTATCATTTCTTAATTGTTAGTTTTATTATTTTGTTAAGTAAGTTATCACTTAAATCACTTAAATTTTAAGCATCTCATTAAAAGAATTACCTAAAATTTGAAACGTACTATCTTTTTAACGTGTATTAAAATCAGCAAATGTGTGTGTGTGTGTGTGTAGATACCCTCTAGATAAAATTTATTTAAATTGTTTAGCAAGTATGTATCACGATTCAATAATACAATAGTCCAGCTGACATTTTAAATAGTAATTTTTTGACCCGTGTTACTCCTCCAGTTCATTTAGTACTTCCAAACTAATTTGACTTCTACGTGTCTAACAATCGCCTTCCAGTATATCTCAACATACATGTATAATATAGTGAAAATATTGTTACGTTTCGAAGTTTTCAATAAAATTTACTTGTTTGAGTTCCTTTAATTAGTCAGAAATAAAATAAAAACGCAACGGAAATTGATTTTGAACTTAATGATGTTTTATTTCATTTAATACCACTGTTTAGTAAAATACACGAAGTAATTTGTTTGTTTTGACAACTGATCTATGCACGAATCGCACCATGCCGTGGCTTAGCCAAGACTGACTTATTTGTGCCTTGTAGTATATCGGCTTTTATACCACCAGTTGACTGTTTAAGGTTCTCGAACGTAGTAGAAAAATCCTCACCATGACAACAAGTTTGCTTGTGTAAAACCTTACTGTTAATCAACTACGTTATTGTTGGCTTAGTTAGTATGAGCATGTATTTGAGTTACAGATGACATGTAGATGGCAGTAACAAATTTATAATGTGGGTGGTAAATCAACCAAATAGTGCTGGCAAAGTATTGAGTAGTAGTCTTTCCTATTTTTTTGGTTACCCAATACTCAAAAGTAGTTATTCAATACTTTCAGCGTTGTATTTTTAAGCAGGTTGAGTGGCTAAAATAGTGGATAAAAATACTTCACTGTATAAAAAGACAATTAGGTGTAAGATTCTTTAATCAAATTTAAACTAAATAATTTTTTTTGAGAACAATTAAATTATTTCTTAAGTTGTTGTTAACGTTAAATTAAAAGTTAGCTTTACATTTATTTTTTATTTAATAACAAAAGACATACAAAACCAATAATAGTTGTTTTAATGAAGGTTTAATATAATATCTCCAGTTGTTCTAAGAAATTTTTGGGTAAAGTTCCCTGATGATCTGCATTAGCAACAGTGAAATGCGCATAGGAACAAGCTATACCCCTCAATAATCAATTTCAATATATTTTTTTGACATTTTTGCGATTTTATACAGAAACAAAATGCCTATTGTTTTTCAAAGTGAACGCTCACAATTAATATATCTCCTTCTCTCAACCAAAAAAAATTTTATTAATAGTTTTTAGAAACTTTTAGAAAAAGAATACTATACTTTAATGCAGAGTACACATTTGACTATATACATATATATGTAGGTTCTGCAACAGAGGCGGAAATATGTATTAGTATGTTTCCAAGAACTCTATAGATGATATTCGACTACGTGGTCCATTATAGCTGAAACGGACTAGTTACAACATGGTTATATATGTCGTGGAATATATATCATCTTCGAACAAGTACTTATTGCTGTACGACTATTTTTCGTGCTTTCACGATCTTGCTCATGACAAACAAACTATTTGTGAGTGGTCCATGCGTTAATGACATAAAGTAGTTTTTGTGTTAGTCCGATATAATGCAAACCTGTATTATGTGGTCTAGCCCTACGACATCGTAATTTTGAATAGACCATGTTTTCTACATGTACTTGGATTACTTTTGGACTAGTCCTAGTACTTAATGGCATATACTTTACATGATTGTATGGACCAGTCGCGTTATCTGTAGGGTAGGTATGCTCGTTTTTGTAGTAAAAAATTAGCTGAATAAAAAAATAAGTAAACACATCAATAAATTATGATATAAAAAGATTCGCTAAATAAAATTTTATAATTATGCTAAAAACAAGTCAAGAAAAAAAAGTTAAGATACGCGTATCTTTATATGTCCGTCCCATTGACAAAAAAGAAGAAAAAAACATATGACCCACTTATTATTATTCTTATTAAAATATCAAGTAATGCCGTTTTCTTTTCTAAAAAAAAATTGAACATTTCTTTTACTTTTTATCAAAAAATTGCTATTCAAAGTTTTCTTAAGACAAAAATTTTGACTCGTGAGTGATGATACAATAACTTCTTATAAACTCATTATTTAAAAAAATTACTTTATTGTAAATTTTCAATAAAAATGGCAGAAAATGTTGCACTTTTTTTTAGAAAAGAAAACGCCATTAGTCTCTCAGATAGAATATTTAATTTCTAAGTTGACTTTTAATAATTATATAAAATATAAGAAATTACTAAATAAATATGCATCAAAAACAAAAGCAAACTAAAATATTTACGATTTGCAATACCTGAAATTATATACATATACTACTGTATCCAGCGGTCGACTCAATTGACCGCATTCTATTTATGTGTTTACATTAATACATATGATAAAATACAAAAACAAACCTTCTATATAAACTCTGTCTCCTTTCTATGCAAAAGCAAATTAGCCCAAACACACACACGCACGCACACTTTGTTTATTTTTCAAGTTGAAGCTGACACAGGCATGTGTAATAAGTGTGCATGTGTTGGTAGCAACTTTAAATACTTATAGCTCCCTAAATATCGAACCGGTTTAAATAAAATTAAGATTGTGCACATCCAAAAACCTGTATATAAACATATAAACCTTTCCAAACTTCCTTCAGTATTGCGTCCGTAAAAAGGATCTAAAAAAACGTGTTTGCCTATGAATAATATAGATAATTTTTTTATTAATACCAGTGCTCAGGGTATGATCCCTCAATATGCAGTGCATTGTGCTGGCTCTAGGAAAATAGGTTATGGGAAGGAGGATAGAAGAAGTAACGTTTGTGGACATTCGATTTGGATCTTGTGACGATGAAAGTGTCGGGAAAGACCTCTATTCGTTAATATTCCACATAAGAACTGCGCAATTAAAAAAATTAATGTTCTCTGTATACGACCACAAAAGGATGGGCTCGTAATGGAAAACGTAAGATATGCACAAAATTTATGGTATCGGGAACAAGTTTTCTGATTGCATTAGAGCATTAGTAACGATAAAACAGCAACACAAGTCCCAAAATATTGCTATAATGTTCCAATGAATCAATAGAGCTGGCTACACTACTGTCACAGATAAGATTCTTCGCCCTCTACTGCACGCGGTAGATTAGCTTCAAAACATACTTTCAAGCACTTGGCCATACATGAGATTTGTATTCAATTTTTGGTCGGATAAAGGTAGTATAAAGAGCAAGGATATCAGATGGTGTGAAGTAGTCTTTCACCGTCTTTGAGACCAGGAAGATGTGGTCTGTCTATCAAACATCACTTTGGATTTTCATGCCAAGAACATAAAGAGCATCCGAATCCTTAATATCCATCACACCCATAATTACAGGGAGAGCAACATGTTCGGTCATACGTCGGTACGAAAATACGCAATACTCTGGGTCTTATGAGCGTTCAAATCGACCCTATTCGCGTGAACCCATTTGTGATTGAGTATATCATTCATGTTTACGCTCTTTACTCCAATCTCTAACAGGCTGGGTCTGCGACTGAATGAATATGAATGGCAAATGCTATCATTTACAAAAAAAAATTTTAAGTTTGACGTAGAAGATCAGCTAGAAATATAAGTGACACTTTAGTAGAAAGAACGGAGCCTTGAATTAATTTTGAATTCGTTCGATAAAATCCCATCTATTACAACTCTTATAGTGCGATACCTGCGGAAGCACAATATATACCGAGAGAAGTCATTACCGACATCAAAAACAATAAGCTTTGACAGAAGTGTATCATATCGCACTCGTTTTGCAAACGCCGAAATGGTGAATGGAATAACATAATTTTTCCTACGGGAATTTAAATAGATCCACTTGCTCCATTTTGAAAATAAACGGTGCATATAATAAAAATTTCCCTAATATTTAACATGACCATAATAAGTATCCCTTAAATGGACATATTAAGGAAAATGTCAAAGAACTCAAATTTATCAAAGTATATCATGCAAAAGAAAATAAGAAATGTTCAAAATTTCCCTTAACGGAAAGACCCACATAAGTATTAAGTAAATATGTACATATATTTATGTATATGTGTACTCTTATCTGTGAAGTATAAATTTTTTTAATGAAACTACTCTTCTATAAAAAAATTCGTAATACGAGGTTTTAAGTTAGTTTAAATAAATGTAAGAAATTTGCTATAAATAAGAGCCAAAATCATGTTTTTAATTATAATCAGAACAAAACACTAGTTTGGATAAAATGGGGCTAAATATTTTTAAAATCTGTTTCATTTTAAGTATTACTACTGCAACTTTGGCCAAACGTGAACCGCAGGTAATCATTAGTAGTATCTCAAATGGTAAGTAAAAGTATTCATATTGTTTCCAAAAACAGATCCATTAAAGTATTATTTTAACAGGATTCTCGAATCAAATTAAAACTGCACCATTTGTGGAAGTGGGAAACAAATTGTACTTCATCAGCACAGACAAGGCAGGGCATTCTATTTTTCACAATTTTTTCTTTAATTAATATTTCTGTTCCTTCTTATAGGCTTCTTGGCATAAGGCAAACTTAAATTGTAGAAATATGGGTGGCACTCTGGCCTCTATAGATAATTATAACGAAATGTCCGCATTATCGAACTACTTAATTAGTCATCATGGTATAAAAAATTGGTGGTGGTTGTCAGGTTCTGATCTTCATGAAGAAGGTAGTTTCGCTTGGTATGGAACTGGTGAACCATTTAAATATGCTAACAGCTTGTGGTCTGTTGGCCAACCTGACAATAATGGCAATAATGAAGACTGTGTACACTTGTGGCATACAGGAGTACAATATGAATTGAACGATTGGAACTGTGACCAGTTGGCATATTATATTTGTGAAACTGAAAACCCCAAAACAATATCAGTGACTTTCTTTTAAACTGGTGATATATAAAAAGCTTGGAATGTGAAAATAAAAAATAAATAATACAGATTTGTGTCGATGAACTCGTTCAGTGGTTTCAGATCAAACTCATACAATTTAAATAGGTTTGATCAAAGGTTTGAGTCTAAAACGAGCGGCTGAACGAGTTGGACGCAAGTCTAGTTCGAAACAAGTCTACTATATTCACTCCACCTTTCACTTAAATCCAACTGCCACATTACATTCACAAGAAAATAATTGAAATATATTTTACGAAAAAATTTTATTTAAAAAAAAGTTGTCTAAAATACATTTAACATCCAATTTATTTATTTTTTTGAGAATACAGGCTAAATATACCACATATAACTTTGATTTTGATGTTTTTTTCTTGTTAAAATTATTTTCAATTGATATTTGAAAGAAATTTTAAAAATAATTTAAATAATAAAAATAGCTAAAAACTAAACTGAAAAAATGTTTGTTCTTCTAGAATTTTTCACAAAAAATCAAAAGAAATCGAATTCGTTTCCTAAAAGGCGAAGTTTTGAGATAACGAATATAAAAATGTGAAAACAAATTGTGAACCTTTTCAAGTCAGTTAAAAAATTACTTTTCCACTGCTTCCAAAACTATTGTAATTTTTGTAATTCTCATTAAATTTTTAAAAGTTTTTGTATAAGATAAGGTCTACCGATGATTTGGCATTAGCACCAATGTATATAGAATAGCTAATTCTACTCAATTATATTTATACTTACATATGTAAGAGTATGTACATATTTACATACAATTTTTACTTTTTAGAAAAATCTCTTTTTGCTGACCACACAATGCCTGCGCATTATTTTGCATAAGTTCTTTACAGAGCATTATACTGTTAATTGTATTTATTCCTCAAGTTTGCTTTAAGTAAAAGAAGTGTTGAAAACTTACGTTCAGCGGCTGCAGAACTATGTGGGAGCGAAAGTAAATTAAATACAAAGCTAGCAAGATCTCCAAAACTTTTCTGATTTAGTCTGTTTTTAATTGAATTAATTTGGTCCCAAAATAAATCAATATTTAAGTTTGCGGAAAGATTCATTTCTGTTAAGCGCAACAAGTTCCACTGTGTAATAATGATATCAGGGTCAGCATCAATAAGCTTGGAAATTTTTAAAATTAGGGAGTAATTATTTTAACATTTTAATGTTTTCACTATTAAAGTCAAATCTAGATTTTATTTGATTTAGAAGCTCAATATAAAATTTCAATATGTTGATGGTATCACACAAACGCCTCAAGAAAAAAATAACAACAAATTGTTTTTTATACATTTTTACAAAGAAATCTTTGACATTTGCCAAGGCGAATTCACAACAGGTGGCCTCGAGAGATCAGGTGACTCAATTCGCTCGAATTTTGGTTGTCAAAATTTGTTTACTCTATTTTGTTTTGTTTGAAAAAAATAAATAAAATAAAAACTGAAAAAAATTGTTACATTTAAAATTTCAATTTCCAATTATAATCGGATAAGGGAAATAAAAAGACTGTTAAGGTCTTAATTTTGAATTTATAGGTGAAAATAGTAGTAAGTGTTATTTTTTGTGAAAGAATTGTTGAACTTTTGTGCACGGAAAATTAAAACAAAAGTGAAAATGCCTTCATGCTGTTTATGTCGTAAACCGTATATGAAAGGAAGAGACGCCTTTTTCAGTGTGCCAAACTATTTGGAAACCAGGTTGAAGTGGAGCGATATATGTGGAAAAAACCTCGCAGCAGCGGCACGTATATGTGACGATCACTTCCTACGGTCTAGCATTATACGCGCAGGCACCAAATCACTGCTAGTACCAAACGCAGAGCCATTTATAAAACGATGCGAAGTGGTCAAAATGTTTTCAAGCCATACCACATCAAATTCCAACACTGAGTAAGTATATTTACTAAAATTTAACAAGCTTATGTATTTAAATAAATATATGTACATACATTTTTAGATTGCATTGCTTACAAAAAACTAATAAGGCATTTATTGGATTGGACACTTGGGCGGAGCATTCATATGCTTCTAAAGCAAGTGCTGAGGAAAAAATTCAAACAAAAACAAAATTGGTAAACTCCTATTTGAACTCAAACCAAACAATTTCTTTCAATACAAAACATAAAATGTAAAACACCCTTAAGTTTTCGAATTAAGTTAACTTTAATAACAAAACAATTTACAAACTTTAATTATTCGCTATTATTTATTTAAACACATTGGGATACATTGATACTACTGGATCGTTTGTTGTTCATCTTCTTCGTCAAAAAAGTATTTGTAGATACTTCTAAGGACTTTAAAAACACTTATGCACAAAACGTATTGAGTCCAAGATCAAAATCCAGGTAATACTTCTCGTATTGAATCACAAATTCTATTGTTTTATTTAAATTTTATTAAGCACATTTTTTTAAATTTGATTTTGTACATTTTTCTAACACATTATTCTCCACATTTTTCTTCTTATAAATTTGTCAACCGTTTTTGACACATCTGTTCTGTTGTTTTCAAGGCGAAGTCGGATGAGACTACCTGTTGTGAATCTGCCTTGACATTTGCTTTTCATGCTTAGAAGTAAATAGGGTTGCCGGCAGCTTAAAATTTTTGAGGTGACCAGGGTTCGGAGTTTCCTAAAATGTATAGAGTTGAATTTTCTCAAAAAGACCAAAATAACCGACCAAACGAATTATGTCCGACCAAATTTGGTCGGAAAAGACCAACAATGGCAACGCTGATTGGTCTGTTCTTCATATTATTGTTTCAAGTTCTAGATAGTTGTTGTGCCATTAATTTTTTCGTAACTCTGTATAGAAAATGGTTTAATAATTATGATTTTTATCTTTTTTCAGATATCTTCTGTTGTATTGGCGGTAAGTAGAATTAAAATAAATTTTTATAAATTTTCCTGATATAGAATCGTCACTTGAGATAGAACATAAAATGTTGTCATTTATCAAATATTCTTAAAAATATGTATGCATGCGCATCAGTGATGGAAAAGTTGGTACGATCGTACTTTTTTTAATATTATTTGGCATAAAAAATACCGTAATACCCCAGCACATTTGTTGTAAAAACAGCAACAAAAAAAGCTGCCATTAGATTTTTTATATCAAATTACACCTGGAACTATAAAAAAAATTCAATCTTTCAATGCAAAAAACACGTTTAATAATTTTAGCCAGCTTTTTTGCTCAAATTCACCTCTGCGGGACGTTCAGTTATAGTATTACTTAATGCGAGTTCAACAAATAAAAATACACATTAAATTTTTCAATATGCTTATTACTAAACGCGAGTTCGGTTATTTATCAGACGCGTTCAGTGAAGTAAATAAAAGAACCATTTGAATATTTTTAATTCATTTATCAGGCTTGCCATTTTAGCACTTTTAGTACTAGATCTAGCATTATTATTTCTAAATTAGCACTAAGAGTTTTAAAAAAATAAACTAGTTTTAGCTTAAACCGGACTATTTGAAAAATCAACATTTTGAAAAGACCGACAACCGTATTGTAGAAAAAAAATGGTTTTAAAACCCGGCTGAAAACCCGATTCGATCACCCTAATACATGCACAGTTTCGAACGGTTACTAATTGGTTACGATTACTAATAATGGAATGACAATCTGAATTATTTTAAATTACAATAAAATAATCTAAAAGAATGAAAAGTAATCAAAAGAAATAATCCAACTACTTTTAAAGATTACTTTAAATTCTTTTTAATTCACTACATCCCAGCCAATGTTTTCTACTATTGACATTTAACACAGGCTTCTCATTGGAAATCCACATGGAGGATCACATGGAGACATTTGAACCAAAGATTTACTAGTACAATTTAGTAACTCTCGTCTACATAATTGGTGTTTCTCAGTCGATTCTCGACATTGTTTTTATTATAGAGGTTGGGCCAACATACTTAAGCGTATATATTTCTTATATAAAGGAGATTGTTTATTAAAGAAAAGCTTAAATTACAGAGTTTAAAGTAAAGAACCTTATATAACAATAAATTATTTGAACCAGTCTGTTTTTAATATTTTAGAGTACTCAGCAATTTTTGTTTTTATACTGATTTGTATACGTTTGCGTTGAGTCTATCAGGAAGTTAAATAAAATAAATTATTATTTTTATTGTGAATAGTAGATAAGAATATGGTTTTGGGAAGTAACTTGAATGAATCACATTATAGCAAATATTTAATAACAGTTGCAATAGTTCAACTGAAATTAAGGTGTTATTTCAAAAAGTGCTTGATTTTACCTGATGGACAAATTTATAAATTCCTAGTCAGCATTTCATATTGCAATTTTGCAAGAATCGTTAACTGATTGTGAGTAAAATTCTATTTCAGTTAATTTTAATATCTACCAAATGAGAATTCTAGCATGCATTATTACACACACACAACGTCTGCATTTCACTTAAACAAATAGAACAAAATTGACTCTTGATAGTTTTGGAAGCAGTAGAAAAGTAATTTTTAACTGACTTGAAAAGGTTCACAATTTGTTTGCACATTTTTATATTCGTTCCCTCAAAACTTCACTTTTTAGGAAACGAATTGGATTTCATTTGATTTTATGTGAAAAAATCCAGATGAAAACAAATATTTTAGTTATTTTTAAAGATTTAAAAAACTTTTGTTTGTTGAGGGTTTTTAGCTAGTCTATATACATACATGCATTTCAAAAGTTTTTTAAATATTTGAAAAAAGATATCGAGGCAATCTCGATTAATATAAATTTAATAATTACTTAGTTATTTTTATTTAAATTATTTTGAAAATTTCTTACAGTTTTTAAAATCTAAAATCAATTGAAAATAATTTTAACAAGAAAACAAAATTAAAATCAAAGAAAACTAAAAGTTAAATTTATGTACTCGTATGTATGTAGTACATTTAGCTTGTATTCTCAACAAAAAAAATTAGATGTTAAATTTATTTTGGACAATTTTTTTATAAACATTTTTCGTTAAATAAATTTCAAACCCAATTTATTTTCTTGTGAATGCGGCAGTTGGATTAAAGTAAAGAGTGAAATGAATAGTAAACTTGTGTAGAATTTGTACAGAAACTTAGGTTAGACACAAACCAATGATTAAGCCAAACTTGTGACAATCTTGTTCAGTTACTCGTTTCAGACACAAACCTTTAATCAAATCTATTTAAATTGTATGAGTTTGATCTGAAACCAGCGACTGAACGAGTTCGTCGACACAAGTCTGAATTTCTTATTTTTTTATTTGCATATTCCAAGCTTTTTATATATCACCAGATAGTAACAGATATTGTTTTAGGTTTTTCAGTTTCACAAATATAATATGCCAACTGGTCACAGTTCCAATCGTTCATTTCTTATTTTACTCCTGTATTCCATAAGTGTACACAGTGTTCAATATTGCCATCATTGTCAGGTTGGTTAGCAGACCACCAGCTGTTAGCATTTTTAAATGGTTCACCAGTTCCATACCAAGCGAAACTACCTTCTTCATGAAGATCAGAACCTGACAACCACCACCAATTATGTATACCATGATAACTAATTAAATAGTTGGATAATGCGGTCATTTCGGCATCATTATCTATAGAGGCCAAAGTGCCACCCATAGCTACACAAATTAAGTTTGCCTTATGCCAAGAAGCCTATAAGAAGGAACAGAATAATTAATTAAAAAAAGAGAAAATGGTGAAAAATAGAATGCCCTGCCTTGTCTGCGCTGATGAAGTACAATTTGTTTCCCACTTCCACAAATGGTGCAGTTTGAATTTGACTCGAGAATCCTGTTAAAATAATACTTTAAAAGATCTGTTTTTGGAAAGAATATAAATACTTATGCTTACCATTTGAGATATTAGTGACCACCTGCGGTGCACGTTTGGCCAAAGTTGCAGTAGTAATACTTAAAACGAAACAAATTTTAAAAATAATTAGCCACATTTTATCCGAGCTTGTGTTTTGTTCTGGTTATAATTTAAAACATAATTTCGGCTTTTATTTATAGCAATTTTTTTACTTTTATTTAAACCGATTTAATCCCTGCAATAAAAAGACTAAGTTGATATTTTGTGTCAATAGAACGGAAATATTCTTGACTTGTTCTTAGCAAAAAGATAAAATATTATTCAGCAAATCTTTTTATATCATAATTTATTGATGTGTGTGGTTACTTTTTATTTTGCTTAACTTTTTTTTACAAAAATTTAAAATATGCGATTAAAAAATCAACCGAAATATTTAATGAAAACTCACTAAAGAAATTAATTACAACAATTCAGATAAAACATTTTTTCAAGATCCAATTAAAAATAGCTTAAAATAATAAAAAAAATTCATTAAACTGTTTTTTTTAAGATATCAATAAAAGTTAAATTAAAATATATTATTTCAAAAATACAAAGTATAACGCATATGTTCTTATACTTTTGTAATTTTTGAAATTCTCATTGGTTTTTTAAAAGTGTTTGTATAAGAGAAGAGGTTTGAAACTTTTCAAAAATATGTTTTAAGGTCTACTGATGATTTGGCATTAGCACCAATGAAATGCATGTATGTAGACCAGCTATAAGCCCTCAACAAACAAAAGTTTTTGAAATTCTTTAAAAAACTATATCGAGACCTGTCTCGAAGAATAGATTCAATAATTAAAAAAATAATTAAAAACTTATATAAAAATTCAATTGAAAATGAAGTGAAAGATTTTGCAAGATTCAATAAAAAACTCATCGGTTTTTTATTATTAAAAAAATTATGTCCATACCAAATTAGTTTCATAGGCATTTTTTATAAACCAAAAATTAATAGAAATATATTACTAAAAAAAATCAATTATTTTAAAGGATTTAATTACAATTTTTTTTAATATATTTCAAAAGCTTATGTATATATTTAAATAATCGAGATTGCTTCTATTTTTCAGTTAAAATTTAATTGAAATATTTTTTTAAATTCAATTAAAATAATTATTTAAATGTTTTTTCTTCGAAAATTTTAAAAGATGTAGGCGAAAATGCAATACAAATTATTTATTAGTTAAGTGCATTTACGAATGTGGGCCTTATTTTCAATAAATATTATTGAGTATTTAGTTTTACTGATTTTGTCATGATCCTGAAGCTTTTAGCGGTATATGGCCATTTTATAGATTTTCGGGAGTTGAGCTTACATGAAAACTATGAGCAATCATGAACCGATTCCCCGTAGATTGGGTAAGGAATATATTGTTTGTACGGTACGTGAATTCGTAAAATGATTTTGGCCAATTTTTTTTTTAACTATAATTTTTAGTCACACAAAAACCAGCCAATTTAATCCTTCAAAGAAGATAACACACCAACTGGTTGGTAATCACGAATCACCTGCGTGCTACTTCTACTAAAAAACCCCAGCTGTGACGGGCAGAGGGACATATTCTAGGAAGATATTCTAAGTTAATCGTTATTTTTTATTAAAAATTCTCAATATATGCGAAAAAAAATCGTCACAGACAACTTTTTCTATTACCATTAATACTATTAAATGCTTTAAATTTCAAAAACTCATTAACAACCCCTCAAAGTTAAATTGAATCATAATTTAAGAAAAAACGCCCCCTAATAAAAACTATTACTCTATCAAAATTTAAAGACTTCCCGCAAAATTTCCAACTTGGCGAACCGTATGGAGGCCGGGCTTTATAACTTTCAGAATCGTATAAACATTTGGGGTTTGCTTTTCTAGAACACATTTTACCCTTTAAAGTTTTTTTTTGCATATTTTACTTATAAGAGCATTTTAGCGTAATTTTTCGAACTTTTGCAGCATATTTAGCTATTTTATGCTCTTTTTTGTTTTTTTTTCATTAGCAAAAGTGACGACAACCTTTTGAAGTAATTAAAATGTAATTCTTTAGAAATAATTCTTATAAATTTTTTTTGGCGAACTTTTAAAAATGTCTGATAAAAATATTTATAGAAAAGCAGCACGCAGCAATTTAGGTTTTATATAAAAATGTTTATTATTTATTGTTCTTAAACAATTAAAGTTAGACAATCTTTATTTTCAAAAAAGGTTTTCTAAGATAACGTAACTTAACAAATATTTAAAACAAATGTGATATGTATGTGGTAAAGTGGTCTGTATGAGTGTGTGTGTGTGTGTGTGCAGCCAAAGGCACACGTGTTTCATTAATTGTAAAATATAATTGTTTTTAAATTTGGCATTTCTTAATGTCTAATTCTAAGATTTTATTTATTTTTCTGTTCTGCTAGAAAACTGCACTATATTTTATGTACATATGTTTGTATGTATTATATGTATGTGTGTATTTTATTGATAAACTGAAAGTGCATAAAACCCCCCAGGTTGTACACAAAGCAAAAATTATTTTCTGGAATTATTTTCTGAATAGTTTTTGTATCTGTGAGAAGAACCATTAATATGCATGAGCGTGTGTGTTTGTTAAAACTCAAACACGCACATCCTCGAACAAAAATATATACTCGTACATACACCTGACAACTTTAGTGCAAAACCATGCAAATATTGTTGTGCCCAGCAGTTTTGAAACTATCATGCAAGTCGTAAAACTTCTTTGTCAATCTTAACGAGAAATATAGGATTGTGTGGCCAGCTTTATTTTCTGCTAAATTGTTTCCCTTATAACTCCTTTTACTGCTGAAAAGTGCAATTGATAATTTTTAGAATGACTAAAGTAACCAATTGACTACATCGATCATCACTAATTTCTTTGGTATTGACCAGACACCCGCAAAGTAAGAGCAAACCCAATGATTTCATCATCGCTAACTAAGTGCCTTATCCTAATATAATAATTCGTCAAAAAGCCTTCTCCTGTCTGTGTCATCACAGCAATAGCTCATGTGGGAATACACAGGCACTGGTCTGCTACTTCTAATGTAATCTGGCCAAACTGATCTCCGATTATTATTTTACTTCTGATAGCGGCAAGCCAGCATGTTTCTTACAGTTCATAATAGAAAATTTCTTCCCCGCATTTTCCATATTTTTAGTTCGCGTTAAATCAAATTAAATCGCATGAAAACAGAATATAATATTTGTTTGGAATAGCCTTAATTCAAATTCGCATACAAAAAGTTCGCTTAAAAACAGAATTGGATGTACACTATACAAGTATACTATACTTGGGTGCAACTCGTTCAGATGCTCGTTTTAGACAAGAACCTTTGCTCAAACTCTTTTAAATTACATGGGTTTGATCAAAGGCTTTTGTCTAAAAGGAACATCTGAACGAGTTGGACCCAAGTCTAAAGTGCACCAACAGCTTACTTTCGTTTAAACGGGCTGTTGGACACTAGACTTGGGTCCAACTCGTTCATTCGCTCGTTTTAGGCAAAAACCTGTGATCAAACCCATGTAATTTAATATTGTTTGAGCAAAGGTTCTTATTCAAAACGAACGACTGAACGAGTTGAACCCAAGTCTACTAATTTGCAAACTATTGAAAGTTATTTTTTGAGCGATTTTTTTTTGAGTTGTAATTTTAAATCTGTTCTAACGGTTTCAAGCACATCTACCATAAAGTTAATCTTTTTAAAGAACTTTCGACATGTACGCTTTTTGTGGATTTTCTATTCATTACATAAATTTTGCATTTCTATTGATTTTCACAAACCGTATATGTATTTCAACAGGTACATATGTATGAAATTTTGTATGATTAATTGTTCTAACCTTTTGATTTGTGTATGAATAAATAGAGAATATGTTTCAATAATTTCAATAGCAATGTTGTGTATGACCTCCGGTGATATAAATACACACACACACACAGCAGGTATGCATGTACGTACCAGTGCTATGAAGTTTTCAAATTAAACCAATTGGATTTCTATTTATGCATTTGAATATTGTACAATCGTTGAGATTTTAAAGGATAGAAAAGTAAGATTTTTATGAAATTGCAATACATTTTATATTGTTTGAGTTAGAACTTTTGGTATTCGCTTACTCAACATGATAGCTGCAGGACTTGAAATTATTTATTTTGAAATAGATGATATACGATAATTATAAATATTAATTTCGTTCATTTTTATGCGAACAGCGCAGTTATGAAATTGTGTATAAAAAGTTTGATACTCTGGACTAGTCGAATTCTTTAGGGTTGCAGCTTAGAATCTTATATAGGAAATTGATTTAGTACGTAAATGTGATTTAAAAAAAAAACAATGAAGCCATAATATAATTTTTAGAATTCAAACGATTTCAATCGACTAGATTTGCAGAACAGGGCAGATAATCCACACTTTTATAAATTATATTAGCCCAATTCACAATCTGGAGGGTGCTGTTGGCTGAAGTAGTTAGCGCGTTGACTGCAAAGCAAATAATGTCTAAGAACGTGGGTTCGAGCCCAGCTTCAGACAAGTCATAACATCCAGCATTTTTCAGATGTGCATTAGTATGCGATTGTATTTGTTGTTGTCAGACTGTTTAAGTGATGAAGGCATAGCACTGGTCACTGAACAGTTCTGGCAGCAATTGATACTGGTGTATGCTAGCGGACATCACAGCGCCCTCCTTCGTCGGTATTGTAGCAAAATCGCCGGCGAAGTAAAATAATTAATAAAATGGCTACAACAGCTTAAAAAACACATTTAATGCGCCTACTTGACATCATAGGCGCTGCAACACTGATCTAAAAACTAACACAACGCGCAATATCAGAGTTGTAAAAATTAAGCTTTCTCTCTTTCACCATCTGTCCTCTCTCACTATCCCTTTCCCAAAGAAGGTAACACACCTACGGGTTGGTAGGCATACTAATTGCCTGAGTGTTACTTCTCTTTAAAAAAAAAAAAAAAAAAAAAAAAAAAAAATCTTGGTCTTGCATCGTAGCATTTGCAAAGTGGTGTAGCATATTTTTAATCTACACTAACAAAATACAAAGATAATATGCATATGTGACGCGCAAAATAGGTTTTGTTCAGGAGAGTCATTTTAAAGATTTAAATACGGGTATCTTTGGTGTACTTCAATTTCATAAAACGCGCATATCTCTGAGAGGGAACACTTTTGGGGCATGGGATCGGTCTCATTCGATGCTCAGATGTTGTCCACATCAAAAAAAAAAGTTTAAATTGATTTTTTTTTACCCTTAGGTCCCTTTCTCTATGCGCTGTCACATATGCTACTCTTTTATAAATAAGCAACACCTAAAGGTAGTAAGTAGTATATATTTGCACTCTACGTATGCAACACTTAATTGCAAACCAGAATACCGAAATGTTCTCTTGCCGCTCAATCATGTATGGATATGTGTATGTGTAAATTGTGAATAAATAAAAACAGCTGACTGCGAAATTCGTGTTTGCAATAAAGTATTGCAAATTAAACCAACGAGGCCGCTCACGATTGATGGAAAATATTTACAATTGCAAAAAAATACAATCTCAAATGTAAAAGATTGTGAATAGGGCTCTTGTATTGTCATAGGAACTCTATTTGAGTGAATATTTTCATAATAACTGCTTTAATGAAAGTAATTAAAGTTTACATTAACCCTTCTGTGGGCGTGCCCTTGCCCACTTTGCATATCTGCATTGTCACAGGTATTCAATATTCCGGCAAAGTTTCATAGGAATCGATTTTGTAAAAAGAGTTAAGATAATACAATCACCTTGTGTGGGGTCGCCCGCCCATTTAAGTACTTGAAGAATAACATATACATTGTCATGAGAATTAGTTTGGTATAAGTGGACTTTGTATGGGCGTGACACCACCCCCTTTTCAAAACATGATGTAGCAGTTTTTTTTGGGTTAAATGCATTATGTGTATTAACTTTCATAAGAATCGTTTAGGCAGATATAGTTTTTAAAAGAAGATTTTCATTGTGAGGGCGTGGCACTACCCACTTTTCAATATATATGTATTTTTAGCATTTTAATAGGAACTCTATGCGTGTGTAGAATTTCATAAGAATTAATTTACTAGATAACGAATTTAATGGTCGATAAAGAATAATTATTTTGTATGGGCGTTACACCGCCCACTTTTCTAATCGTAATATATATTGTGTTTTTCGGGAAATTTATTGTATGTTTAAGGTTTCATAAGTATCCTGTTAAGTAGAAGCAGTTGCCAAAGAATATTTACTTTTTAAAGGCGTGGTGGCACTGCCCACTTTTCCACTCAAAATGTTGCATGGTCAAACATTTTCATAAAAATCAGCTATTTGATGGCTTAGTGAGAGAACAGCTACAACTTCTGTACAGTTATCACTTATTTAAGATTTTTTTTCGTGCTGAAAATTATAAAAGTTAATATTCTTTTCACACACAAACGTGTACATTTTTTTAAATTTCTCTAGACTCTTAAACTGCTTTAAATTCAGACACGTTTTCAATAAGTTAAATTTGCCTTGTCGAGTTTTGAATTGACATATTCAAAATTAACTTTAATCAACAATTTTCGATAACTTCTCCATTACAATGTTTCATTCAATAAAGTTTATTTCTTTCTGGCTACTTTTTCTTCTTTTTTCTTATGCAACTTTTGCAGCCGAAAGAATTTGAGGGAAACGGATAAAGGAAATTTAGCAAAAATAAAAAAGGAAGTCAAATTGAACCTGTGTAAACATTAGCCTTTTATTGAAATGCAATAGAGTTGCAGAGTAATTTTTTATTTTATTTATTTTGTTGCTTAATGTAAAAATTTATTCAAATAGAAATACAAACCGAATGGCTTGGAATTTGCATAATTTTTTTTTAACCAGTTCTGTTTAGCTTGAACCAGGGTTACCAGAAATGGAAACTGAAGTATGAAGAAATAATTTAAATAATATAAATATATAAGTATTTTTAAATTGTATTAAAACTTAGCTGAATGCCTTATGAAATAGCTTAATGACAAATGAAATGTTTTTTTGGAGAAACAAATTTCTACGAATTTTATCTATAAATTAAATGAATTATCTTTAACTTATTTCTTATAAATTGTGTAGCAAAGTTTTTAAGCTTAGCTTTAAAAAATTTAGCTGAATTGAAAGTTTGATAGCTGACAAAAAAAATTTTTTTTTAAGAAAAAGATCGGCAAAAATTTTCGTAATTGTTTATCTGCATTCAAACAAAAATGGAATGAGTTGCCTTTCGGCTCAGCTGAATTCGAAACTTGCTAGCTGAATTTTACTTGTTCTATTATTTTAACCAACTTACACATACGTGCATACGTCCATATTTTAATATACTTTTTTTTATTCAGCCTAAATTGTAAAAACTTTAAATACAAATTAAGATTTCTAAACTTTTCAATATTGTGTGTAGAATACTGAAATTTTTTTTCAAACAAATTTGAAACAGTTGGATACGTTTCATTTTACAAAATGAGGCTGAAGAGCAATTTATTATTGTAAGCTAAACTTTCTTAAATCACCTGAACTAGAAAATCTGAACTAAACCGTTTGACCTCCTTTAATTGCAAGACCTAGTTTTGTATTTATTAAATTGTTTATAAATTAATATTAATCCTTATGAATTCAGCTGAATTATTAATTTTTTTTATATAAAGTTTAGTTATGTATTTTTATCTATATTATTAATAGGCGAACACGTTGTTTAGATGCCTTTTACGGCAATAATACTTAACCGATTTTGGAAAGATTTTCCATAACCTATTTTCCTAGTGCCAGCGCAATGCATTGCATATGGGAGGGTCATACTCTGAGCACTGGTATTAATAAAAAAATTATCTATATTATTAATAGGCAAACAGGTTTTTTTAGATCCTTTTTATTGAACGAAGTTTGGAAAGATTTATATGTTTTATACAGGTTTTTACATGGATGTGCATAATCTTAATTGTATTTAAACCGGTTCGATATTTAGGGAACTATAAGTGTTTAAAGTTGCTACTAACACGTGCACACTTATTGCACATGCATGTGTCCAGCTTCAGCTTGAAAAATGAAGAAAATGTGCATGTGGGTTTGTCCAATTTCCTATTGTGTAGAGACAGAGTTTTAAGTTGTTTATTTAGAATGTTTTTTTGTTTTTGTATTTTATCGTACGTATTTATGTAAATGTTTAATATTAACTTCAAGAATGCGGTCGATTGAGTCGAACGCTGGTCACACTCCAGCAGTAAAATGGATTTTTGCTAACGGAATAATAATTAAAGTTTCTTAAATTTAATTTGTTAGTTTCGAATAAAGTATTTTTTCACAAAATAACGTGTGTCTTTTAACCTCATTAATTATTAATTTATAAAAAGTCAGCTGAATACAAGGTTTTAAGGCTGAATAACTGAAGAACTCAATTATTTTATATGCTGACATATTTTTTTACGTTTTTTATTACTTTCATGTCAGCTAAATTGAAATATAGATGAGATACTCGTATATTGGAAACGTGTTTATTTTCATAAATTAGTTTGAAGTATTTTTTTAACCATTATTTGTTTTAGGTACGTTAATAAAAAGTCAGCTGAATATAAAATTTCAAGGCTATATAAAAATAATTCAAGGACCTTAAAAAATAACTTTAAGCTTTGCTGAATAATATAATTTTCGGCAGAATAGTGTAAATTTTTTATTTGTTTTTTACTAAAGACAGCGATTAATTTAGCATTTTCATTCGTATATATCAGCTGAATTGAAATAATTCTTGCTAAATTAAGCATTTTTTTATCAGAATAATAATATTAGGGGACATTTTATAAACTGGAACAATTTTCAAAGTATTTTTATGCACAATTCATAATCTTAGAGTCAAAGACTTAGACACAGGAAAGGTCTGGGGAATTGAACTTTTCAAATAAAATTTTATTATTATTGTCATTACATTATTTATTTGGCAGATTAATTGTGTTTTTTATATTTCGTATTTGCTGAATTGGGAAAAATCCTGCTGTATTATAAAAATAATATTGAATAATATATTTTGTAGCTGAATAGTGGCGAAATTTGTTATTGGCTTCGAAGCATGCCTAATAAAAATATTAGATCATATGAATTGATATTTTTTAGCTGAATTGAAAGAAATTCAATAGTATTGGCTTAAAAAAAATAGTTTAAGCTTAGCTGAATAATGTATTTCATAGCTGAATACTAGTGAAATTTTGTATTAAAATACATGCATTCCTAATTCAACATTTTCAAAAATATTAGATTATTTGAATTAATATTTTTCAGCTGAATTGAAAAAATGCAATAATATTGGTATAAAAAAATAGTTTAAGCATAGCTGAATAATGTATTTCATAGCTAAATAGAAGTGAAATTTTGTATTGATATACATGCGTTGCTAATATAACATATTCAAAAATATTGAATCATTTGAATTAATATTTTTCAGCTGGATTGAAAAAATTCAGTAATATTGATTTAAAAAAACTATTTTAAGCTTAGCTGAATAACGTAGATATTTTATAGCTGAATAGTAGTGAAAATTCTTGTTAGCTTACATGCATTCTTAATATAACATTTTCAAAAATATTAGATTTTTTGCATCGAAAAAAATTCCTGCTGAGTCATGCGATTTAGTGCAATATTTAAGCAATTTAATAAATTGGACTTGTTTAAAATTTTTTTTAGCCTAATTCACAATCTGATACATAATAAAAGTTAGCTGAATTGAAATTTTTTTGTAATAAGATGTAATCTTAAATTAGTTAAATTGCTTATTTGATGGAACAATTGTTATGTTATGTATATATTTTATAAGCGGAATTAAAAAATTTTCTGCTGAATAAAAATTCTCAAAGCAATTTTAAATTCATTATCTGACACCTAATAAACACTAGCTGAATAGAATTTTTTTCATTAAATGATGATTTGTAAAAAAAAAACATGCTTCTGCTAAACCGCATGTTAAATTCGTTCCAATCGATTCGATATTTTTCACTTCAAACAAATAAAGTTTACTTTATCGTTAAAATTTTAAGCACTTACTTTATGCGACTGACAGCTAAGATTTGCGATAATGTATCCCTGGCAATACTTTTTTGTTGTATTAAGTCTCATTTCTTTGGAAATAAACTTTTACCAATACCAGCACTTAAATTGCAAATTCAACACAGCCAACCATGTACATTGACTTTAACTTTGGATTCCGGAAATAGCTGTCACACATACCTGAAATACATTTCAACTTGTAAGCCAGGCTGTCTGTTTATTTAGTTTTGATTTCGTTCGATTTTTGTGTATTTTTACCCTGTAGATTGTGGTGACTACTTAAGCCTGATCCAGTTAAGGCATTTTAAAGTCAATCGACTTCTTTCTAATGGTTCAAAAAAAAAGAAAAGAAAAAAACAAACGTTAAATAAACCGGCTCTAATTGAGAAGAACATATAAACTTGATTATTTTTTTTTCAAGACTGCTGGGAGTTTTTGTGGCCTTTTGTATTTACAGCTGTAAGAGGCATAAACAAATTCTTTGAATTCTATGAATTTTGTTGGTTTTGTTGAGCAAATTTTTTTACTGAATAGAAGATTATCTTGTTTAAAAGTTTAATATAAACTTAAGCATTTTATTTGTGTAATTTTTCTGTTGCTCTTTCTAGAGTAACTACAAAAGTATTTAAGAATTGCAAAGAAAGAAAGAAATTAAACAAAATGTTAATTGTGTATGATGTGTGACTATATTTGGTCCTATGTACATTAGGGTATTGCCAAAAAAAACTTCGCCGTACACCACCGAATATAAAGTATTGTTGTAAGGCAGTTTTTGATAAACCAACGTGTTTTAATCGTTAAAACATTTTATCAAAATCAATCATCGATTACTGTGACGATGAGAAAGTTAAGAGAAATTTTTGGGAAAAACAACGTGCCAACAAAACGCACTATTATTTATCGTTTAGTGAATGATTTCGAAGAAAGAGGGTCTGTAAGTGATAGGCCCAAGCATGGACCAGAACGTACTGCAAGATCGGCTGTAAACATTACTGCTGCTCAAGAAAGTGTTCAAAACAATCCATCAACCTCAATTTGACGCCATGCTCAGGAGCTTGGTCTTCAAAGAACACCTTTGGCCACAATTTTGCACAAGGATTTGCATTTGTATCCATTTAAGATTCAGTTGACACAAGAGCTTCTTCCACAAGGCCATTTACGCCGCCCTACATGTGCCAATAGGATGTTACAGCTCGCCCATGACAACCCCGATTTTCATGAAAAAATCATAATGAATAACGAGGCACATTTTCATTTGAGTGGAGATGGGAATAAACAGAATAGTCGAAAAACCTTCAAATTATTTATCAGTCACCTTTGCATCCATTAAAAGTGACAGTCTGGTCTGCAATTTGGTCAGGAGCAATCATTGGTCTTTACTTTTTTGAAAATGAAAACGGCGTAACGGTAACTGTGAATGGGGAGCGATATCGTGATATGATTGAAAACTTTTTAACGCCACAACTGCATGCTTTGGGCTTGATTAACATGTGGTATCAACAAGACGGTGCCACATCGCATACAGCCAGGATTACAATGGAATTACTGCGAGACCTCTTTCCACAAAAAGTTATTTCAAGAAATGGTGATGTTGATTGGCCTCCACGGTCTGCTCCGGACTTCTTTTTGTGGGGATATCTGAAAAGCAAGGCTTATGCAAACAAACTAGAAACGCTTGACTAACTCAAACAAAATATTCGTGATAAATTTAATGAAATGCCGCGTGAAATGTGTGAGAATGTAATGAAAAATGTCTCGCATTTGTGAGGCTAACAGAGGCGGACATTTATCTCATATTGTATTCCATACATAATTGCCGACATTAAATAAAGCATTTAAGATAAGATCCATTCTCTTTCAGTCAATAAAAAATTATAAACAAACAAAGTAGTATACCTTCCCGGCAGACACCCTGTATCATCGGTATTTACAGTCGGATCTTAAAGTATGATATGTCGATGTTTTTGTCTCGAAGATTTTTTCTCTTCAACAGTCATCAGGTACCCACCCTCTTCTAATGCTGACCCATCATATCTCAACTTATGCAACAAGAATTAAAAAAATTAATGTTAAATGGAATTTTAATTTTACGCAGTAGGTAGATATAATATAATAATTTCTTATCGAATGATAGATGGAATAATACTGTTACCGCTCTCTTACTTTGTTGTTGGGGGTGTATGGCGAACTTTTTTTGTTTTTGACTGTAAGGCGAGACGATCTAATGTAAAAATAAGGTTCTTTTGCATTTTTTTTTAAATCCTTACATTGTAAAATGTACAAATCATGGTAAGAAAATAACAAATTTCAAATTTGAGTAACGTATTGGCAACAATATCAAGTAGAAAAAATTCTTGAATTTAATGAATTCTTTCGTTGAATACAAAACAAAATTAAAGTTACAGAATTTTACTTTTTAAAGTCTACAAACAGAGCTCTAGATGCGCTGTTGTTTAATAAAATTACAATTTAAAGAAAGCAATTCCTAAGCCAAAAATAATACGTTCGCTTTATTATGTAGGTATCTATTATTTCTTATTTTTACTTCCATATCGTCAACACAGCTGTAGAAATAATATGTAGATTTAAAAAATGTTCGCCTTAAAAAATTTAGTGTAAGTTTTTTAGGTTTTTCGTTTTTTTTTCTTATATCGTCAAATATTTAAAGAGTTTGATAATACCATGAAACAAATTATTTCGTTTAGTATTATTTGAATAATATTATTTTTATTTTTCAGAAAAATCGTGATATACTTAAGTGTTCTTTAGTGAAATGATTTTATGTTCCTTATAAGTCCACATTATTTGATATTATTTAAAAACTACTAGTGTAGCCAGTGGTCGACTTTATCGACCGCATTCTAGAAACAAATACTAAACATATAATAAATACATATCGTCGGTCACAGGTTGACAACTCTTAACTCGCAAAAAAATCCAATCGGGTTTTTGTTCCAAAAGACTGTGCTTGTCCTTCTGCATGTTATTACGTTTCATTTATATTTTTAAAAAATTGCCTTCCTTGCTTCTCCTAATAATTTTGGTTTTCTTATTTACTTCCATTTTTTATTTTTTTATTTACTTCCAACACGGTTTAGTAACGAAGTGATACAAAAAACCTGTGACCGACGATATGATAAAATAACAAAAAAACAAAAAACTTTCTAAATAAACAACTTGAAACTTATTATAATTTGCTTACAAAGTATCTCTACATACAAAAGCTCCGTCTCATTTCTTTGGAAAAGCAAATTGGACTAACACACATGCACGCTTTGTTTAGTTTTCAACTTGAAGCTGATACATGCATCTGTAATAAGTGTGCATAGATTAGTAGTAACTTTAAACGCTTATAGATTTCAAAATACTGAACCGATTTTAATAAAATTATTATTGTGCACTTTGATGTAGAAAAACCTTTAAAAACATATACATTAGTTTTGATTTAGCTGCCTTTTGGTTAAGAGCGCTTTTGACATAACTGCATAAAATTTAATAATTTCCGTCACTATTCTCTAAAATCTCATATAAATTCGTTTTTTATGTGCCTTTTTGAAACTGCACATTGAAGATAAATGTCCAAAATGTTTGGCATTTTAAAATTATTTTCATACAAAAAAATCAACGTTTGCTGCGTTTCGACTTGACTGCCCAAAAATAAGTTATTTTTCTGTAATTTAGATTTGTGTTGGTTTTAATTATACTCTGACGTTTCAATATTTTGTGCACAATAATTATTTTAGAAGTCACAGAAAAAAATACTAAATCGGGAATTTTCGTGAATTTTTTGGAAAAGTAAGAGATTGTTAGTAATTATCCAACAGTTTTATTTTTTGTGATAAAACAGATATATTCTTCGATTTGTGTTGGTTTTAATTATACTCTGACGTTTCAATATTTTGTGCACAATAATTATTTTAGAAGTCACAGAAAAAATACTAAATCGGGAATTTTCGTGAATTTTTTGGAAAAGTAAGAGATTGTTAGTAATTATCCAACAGTTTTATTTTTTGGGATAAAACAGATATATTCTTCGATTTGTGTTGGTTTTAATTATACTCTGACGTTTCAATATTTTGTGCACAATAATTATTTTAGAAGTCACAGAAAAAAATACTAAATCGGGAATTTTCGTGAATTTTTTGGAAAAGTAAGAGATTGTTAGTAATTATCCAACAGTTTTATTTTTTGGGATAAAACAGATATATTCTTCGATTTGTGTTGGTTTTAATTATACTCTGACGTTTCAATATTTTGTGCACAATAATTATTTTAGAAGTCACAGAAAAAAATACTAAATCGGGAATTTTCGTGAATTTTTTGGAAAAGTAAGAGATTGTTAGTAATTATCCAACAGTTTTATTTTTTGTGATAAAACAGATATATTCTTCGATTTGTGTTGGTTTTAATTATACTCTGACGTTTCAATATTTTGTGCACAATAATTATTTTAGAAGTCACAGAAAAAATACTAAATCGGGAATTTTCGTGAATTTTTTGGAAAAGTAAGAGATTGTTAGTAATTATCCAACAGTTTTATTTTTTGGGATAAAACAGATATATTCTTCGATTTGTGTTGGTTTTAATTATACTCTGACGTTTCAATATTTTGTGCACAATAATTATTTTAGAAGTCACAGAAAAAAATACTAAATCGGGAATTTTCGTGAATTTTTTGGAAAAGTAAAAGACTGTTAGTAATTATCCAACAGTTTTATTTTTTGGGATAAAACAGATATATTCTTCGATTTGTGTTGGTTTTAATTATACTCTGACGTTTCAATATTTTGTGCACAAGAATTATTTTAGAAGTCACAGAAAAAAATACTAAATCGGGAGTTTTCGTGAATTTTTTGGAAAAGTAAGAGATTGTTAGTAATTATCCAACAGTTATATTTTTTGGGATAAAACAGATATATTCTTCGATTTGTGTTGGTTTTAATTATACTCTGACGTTTCAATATTTTGTGCACAAGAATTATTTTAGAAGTCACAGAAAAAAATACTAAATCGGGAATTTTCGTGAATTTTTTGAAAAAGTAAGAGATTGTTAGTAATTATCCAACAGTTTTATTTTTTAGGATAAAACAGATATATTCTTCGATTTGTGTTGGTTTTAGTTATACTCTGACGTTTCAATATTTTGTGCACAATAATTATTTTAGAAGTCACAGAAAAAAATACTAAATCGGGAATTTTCGTGAATTTTTTGGAAAAGTAAGAGATTGTTAGTAATTCTCCAACAGTTTTATTTTTTGGGATAAAACAGATATATTCTTCGATTTGTGTTGGTTTTAATTATACTCTGACGTTTCAATATTTTGTGCACAATAATTATTTTAGAAGTCACAGAAAAAAATACTAAATCGGGAATTTTTGTGAATTTTTTGAAAAAGTAAGAGATTGTTAGTAATTATCCAACAGTTTTATTTTTTAGGATAAAACAGATATATTCTTCGATTTGTGTTGGTTTTAATTATACTCTGACGTTTCAATATTTTGTGCACAATAATTATTTTAGAAGTCACAGAAAAAAATACTAAATCGGGAATTTTCGTGAATTTTTTGGAAAAGTAAGAGATTGTTAGTAATTATCCAACAGTTTTATTTTTTGGGATAAAACAGATATATTCTTCGATTTGTGTTGGTTTTAATTATACTCTGACGTTTCAATATTTTGTGCACAAGAATTATTTTAGAAGTCACAGAAAAAAATACTAAATCGGGAATTTTCGTGAATTTTTTGGAAAAGTAAGAGATTGTTAGTAATTATCCAACAGTTTTATTTTTTGGGATAAAACAGATATATTCTTCGATTTGTGTTGGTTTTAATTATACTCTGACGTTTCAATATTTTGTGCACAAGAATTATTTTAGAAGTCACAGAAAAAAATACTAAATCGGGAATTTTCGTGAATTTTTTGGAAAAGTAAGAGATTGTTAGTAATTATCCAACAGTTTTATTTTTTGGGATAAAACAGATATATTCTTCGATTTGTGTTGGTTTTAATTATACTCATATTTTATTATTGTAATATCATTAGGTACACAATGGAGAATTTTTACCATATTTTTTTGGCATGGACTTGGTCCCAAATCCTGGATTTTTCGTCTTTAATCAAATTTGCGACCACTGTTAACCATTTTACAGAGCTCTGTTAACTGCAAAATGAGCTATGTTAAACATGTTGGTTCGTGTCTCTGCTATATAAATACTAATTTATCTTCACACACATAAATATAGCATCAACATTATAAAATAATCATCTCTATGTACTCTATGATAGTTTGTTGTTATTACTTGTTTTTTCAATTTAATTTTTATTGTTGCTGTGCTTATAATGTGTCTCCTTTATTGTTAAATGCTTAATGTATCCTTGTTGCACTTAATTATGTAAAATGCTGTGTAAATTCAATTACACTACCACAACAGATACTAAAAACATAGTAAGAAATACAGACAGACATACAGATTGCCAGCTACACAGTCAGTCGGAAAGTCGAAGAAAGATGCTAGCTGGCTGGGTAAGAGTAGAGCAGAACGTATTGTTGCCCTGCAGGTCGGGTGCTGTTTGGAAATTATAAGGTTCAACGTAATGAATTTTTCCTTCAATCAATATGGCAGTCGGTTGGTGACTTTTTATATTACAATGTAAATAAATTTAGGAGCTGACTTAGCCACCCTTATTCCAGATGTCAACATCGACGTCACGTCAACACCCAAAAATTGGAGTTTGTCTAACAATTGTCGAAAATAACTGACTACTGTTGACAGGCTTATGTTATTTTCTAGACCTTAGAGAACAGAAATAGACTGTCAGTAGCACAAAATTGTTATCGAGAGCGAGTAAACAAGCCCCAATTGTGCGGTATTGCATTGACGTGACGTCATTGTTGATAACTGCATTAAGGGTGAATATGTATCGAGCCGGTGAATATGTATCAACAATTACATCTCCTAAAAGAAAATCATTGAACCCAAAATAGTATCAGTGTAGTCGTAATTGACCAGCAATTTTATTACCCATTCCTACCCATTTGGAAAAGATGATTTTATTGTCCTATCAAAGTGTTAATTTCAGAAATGCTGGGGACACAGTGAAAATGTAGCATACAATTTTACATAGCCATTGAGAAGTAGTTCATTTTAACTTAGTGGCACAAGTAATAAGGATAAAACTGATTATACTATTCCCTCCTTTAGAATGATGTTACCAAACCCTTGACACAATGGGTTGCACTGCTCCATCGAAAGTGAAAAATCTTCATGTTCACAATTTGTAGTTGGAAAAAATACGCTTCTATCACGAACTAGAAATTCTAAAATAATTAAATTTACTTGTATTAGTTATGATTTAGGACTATGGAAATAAGATTAAATTTTTTTTAATGCATTTTCTTTTACCAATAAATAAATTAGTTAATTTATTAAAATGAAAACCATTTTTCTATTCTAAATTTTAAATATTATTGTCGCATGAAAGCGGATAATCAGGACTATTTTATGCAAATGCTTTTTATATTTCTCTGGAATTAGATTTTTCAAAAACAGGAACCGAAAACAGTTTGTTGCGGTTTTTGCTCTTAAAGAAATTAACCGATTTCGAATAATTTATATTTTTGAATAACACGACAGACCTTTTATTTCTTTTAAAGGGAAAGCTCAAAACGTATAAAGTCAATAATAATAGAAAGTATTCTTTGTAATCCTTTAATTTTAATTTTTTTTTTGTGAAATATTGAGACTTATAGTTCATTTACAGTGCACCGAAATCAAGTACTTACGAGATTTCGAGCCAAATCTACAGCCGAACTGCCATAACTCGAACTAATTTGGTTGACATTGGCGTTAAAAGAACAAATCCTTCCGTAACTCGAACTTCCATAACTCCAAGTTCTCCATAAATCGAACTAAAAATATACACATGAACTCTATAACTCCAAGAATTTTGCTTGTGTAAATGGGTTTTCGATTTTGTTTGTGAGTTGTGGTTTATTTGTTTTGTTATTTGAACTCGTTTGTATATTTTACTTGCTATTTTTCTTGATTTTTTTCGGGGAATTAAAAAATTTGTTTTATTTTTGCGTAACTATCAGTTCTATGCATAATTCGCGCTAATCGATAAATGTTGAAATCGATTTTTTTTACTATTATGGCAACTAAACATGTTTTAAAAAGCTTATCGATTGAAGAAAAATATAAACATATAAAAGAAGTCGAAGTTGGATTATAGAAAAAGGAAGCAGCTCATAAATATGGTATGCCGGCAAGCACGGTTTGAACAATTTTAAAAACTAAAGGATCAATTATCAATTCGTTCGAATCTGGATTTCGTTTTTGTAGTAAAAGAGTTAAGACGCCGAAATTCAAACATTTTGACAAATGTTGAAATTGAAGCTGATTACGAAGCTTGGATAAAAGCAAACAAAATTTCTTCCAATGCTACTCTGAAGGATTATATTGAGGTAGATAATGAGCTCTGCACAACTGGGTTTCCTACAGATGATGATATTGTTGAGCATAATTGCCTTGAATCAGAGGGTCCAATCTTAAGCGGAACGGAGAGTAATGTCGAAATTTCAGTAGAAGAAACTTCTCAAAAGCCAACAAGAAATGATGTAGAAAGTTCTTTCCGAACACTAAATTATTATTTACAGACAAATGACACAACAACTGATGAGCACTACAAAGCTTTAAGCACATTGGAGTTATTTTTTACTGAAAATGAAGTAAATTTTCAGTCACTTATTTCAGAATATTTGACTTAACTGTAATTTTTTAATTATACCCTTGTACTTTTATATACTTAAGTGTGTAGTTTTCTATTAGAGGATATTTTAGATAAAAATACATAATACAAAAACCATTTGACAAAAATTCTGTAACTTGAAGTCTCCGTAATTCGAAGTTTCTTTTGGGATAATGGTGATTCGAGTTATAGAACTTCGACTGTAGTTGTTTTTGACTAGATTTTCCATACAAAACCAAATCTACTTCTTTACTAGATTTTGACAAAATCTACTCGAAATCTAATAGTACTTAGTGATGCAACTATGTTTTTTCTCAAATTGTGCTAAAAAATACTACGCTGTGCAAAAATAATAACCGCCATTTTAAATAAAAAGAAAAAAAATATTAAGTGCGTTCGAGTACCGAAAAGTTTTTACAAATTTTTACTGAACTTTACTGCATTTTACTAAATTGTGTTCCTTTACACAAAATACAATAAATGAGAACACAAATTGAGAGCCTTTTAAAAGGAAATAAATGTTCATAACAACTTTTGAACTTTCTTTGTGTTATTTTAATTCTTTGGAGGTGTGAAAGAGCTAACGATATGGTAATCAATAGAATAAACAAATAATCACATACTTTTGAATAAATTTAATCAGACACAACTTAGCAAAATCAATTTAAATAAAAATAAACATAAGGAAAAGATTACCAAAAATATTTTGTTTTGTTTTCTTGAAATGTTCGTGATATAATAAATATTGCATCGAGTACCAACAAGAAAAAAGATGAGTAGTCAAAATTTTAAATATATTTCAGCACTATATTGATTTGCAATCAGCTGTTTCTTTAATCTTCAGTAAATTCAGTAATTATTCATTTACTGCATTTTACTTTAAACGTAATCGAACACACATTTTAATTACAAAAATGGAAAAAATAAATAAAACTGAAAATATAAATGAAGTGCGAATGGTAAATAAATGTAATACAATTTACTAAATGCCTATTTCCTTATAATGCCCTATATTACATTTGTGTTGCACAAAAAAAATGAACAAAATACTAATAAATGTCCCATATTTTCCGATATTTTTTGGTATCAAATGCAATTTTCAAATATATTTGTGTATTTTTTTTTTTCTTTTAAATATTGGCCAGCTGGTTTTGTTATTCAAATAAAATCTTGCTAATGTCAAAAAAAAAAAAAAATGCAATGTAAACGAACTAGATTTTGAAAAAGATTTCAAATCAAATCTACTAGATTTCGAGGCAATTATTTTTCAACCAGACAAGACAGTACTTATTAATGTTTGACAAGAAAAACACATGCACTTGCATGAATTCCCGTTTAAATTTCTGTAATAAAGTTGCCGTTCTTGTTTGCAGGAGTTTAAAATTTTCCGTGAACATATAGTTTGGCAAGACGAGCCATAAGCAATCAAAAAAAACTATATTTCGAATATATGTGTATTTGAGTCCGTTTGAATTTAAGTTGACGACATGCAGCTTATGTTGAAATTGATGTCCGACTTACTGAGTTATTAGCACGAACCCGTTTTCGAAATTGATTTGTGAAACAAAAGTTATTTTTCGTACAATTTGAAAACTGGTTTCCCAAAGATGTCGGGGGTTTTTTTTTTGAATAACTTATCTGGGATCCTCCCTCAATAAAGCACTTTCAAAAGCATATCTTTCAATATCTACTATTTCCATACGCCCCACTGTGCATTATATTGTCAAACAAAAAAAGAAACTATAACATTCCGTTTAGTAAAAATGGTGCAGTTATTTTCGAAGAACGAACGAATAATTTTAACGTTGCATGCTTTTTAAAAATTGTTTTTAAGTTGACATTTAATAAGTATTAAACGCTTATTATGTTTACATTTGCTTGCAGTTGTTTAAAAAAGTTTTTATTACTCTCGCCAGGGCCATTTCACTGGCATTCATTTTTAGTTTCTATGTTTTTGTAGATGTTTTTAAAGTCCTAATAGAAGAGAAGAGTAAATAAGGGGTGATTTTTTAAGAGCTTTCGGATTTGGTTTAAAAAAAAAACACATAAAATTTAGAGATATGTATGAAATCTTTATTTGAGTCCGTAGAACGATCTATATAATTCAATCTTTAAATATAATTTCATGTAAATGTTGATCGCGGCTACGCACGGTGGCCAATTTGGCTTCGTTAGCGGCATTTAATTCAAATTTTCAAATTTGAAAAACCGTTAATTTTTTTTTTAACAATCGATAACAAATACATTCACTAGATTTGTATCGATTTTTAAAAGCTCAGCTTACAGCTGATGAACAGCTGTGAGCTGTCAAAGTCAGCATATGTTTCTGCAAGTGTTGTGCAAAATATTTCCGTCTTTTTGATCATCGTTTTGCTATTCGTGTTCAACTTGCAAATTTTATTATTTTCATTAAAAGTTTTGTTATATACTAACGCCAAGGTATGTATTATATAAAAAAACTGTGGTTGTGATCTGTGTATACTTATGTTATTTATAAAACGTAATCGTGTTTAAGTGTATTAGCAACTCGCCCATTGTAACGTACACCTGTCTTTCGTGGAGTAGAACTTACAAAATTCACCTGCATTCAGTGTAATTGTAAATTTTCCTATATGTGTAAACCATTGTGTGTCCAAAATGTCCAAAATTTACTGCGAGTACCTGCGAGCCTTCAATTTATTGTACTGAAGAATCTGATTAATATTTCTTTTATAATATGGTTTCTCTTTGAGTTGACAATTTTTTTTTATTTTATTTATGAATATATGGTGGAAAATGTTTATTGAATTAAAAACAAAATAAAAAATTAAAAAAAAATTAAAAATAAAAAATTTAAAATTAAAAAAAAATTAAAAATAAAAAAAAAATTTTATTTTTTTTTCCAAAAATTGTTTCATTTTTTTCTGAATTGAGAAAAAAAATTTTTGAAGATATCTTCTTTACTTTGGAAGCTATAAATAAAATGCCGCTAGCGAAGCCAAATTGGCCGCTGTGCTACGCCTCAAATAGTTCATACGCAGGGTCTAATTTTGGCATACTCTCTCCAACATATCGGCCGGTATCTCACGAAGAAATTCTTCAATATTGGCTTCCAATGCGTCAAACGTTGTCGGCTTGTCCACAATGCACGTCTAGTCGGCAATTGGGCGGCCCCAAATGTGAAATAAACTGTTCAGCGAACTCGTCCCTAATTGGGCCTTTGTTTCGCGTGCAGTGTGGCATGTGGAAACGTCTTGTTGAGGTCACATGTCAGTCAGTTCCAGCTCTTCCATTTTGGACAAAAGTAAGGTTACTCCTTTCATCGTCTTTGAAAAAAGACGGTCCAATAATGCCACCGGCCCATAATCTACACTAGACAGTTCATTTTTCGAGATGCATATGCAGTTCTTGTAATGTTTCTGGCTGCTCTTCACACCAAATACGGCAATTTTGTTTAATGTGATTATTTTCGAACAATTTTGTTGTTAATGGTTTCTCTAATCCAAAGTGATTATTATTTTTGGCTAAAGTTCGTAACATTTTTAGTCAGAAAGAATTGGACATGAGATAACAAAGCAACAAGGGAAAATTTTAACACCAATTAATTTCAACTTACACGGCAGAACAGAAACAATTTTGTTTGTTCACGTATCCATTCAACCAGAAATGAGCTTCGCCGCTAAACACAATTGTCCGATAAAAAAGTGGATCCTTATCCAACTTTGCCAGCGCCCATTTACCAAAATTTAGCCGATGTGGTAGACCGTGTGGCTTAATTTCATGCACCAACTACATTTTAAAGGGTTTTACACCCATCTTACGCAAAATTTTCCACGCAGTGGAGTAACAGAGGCCCAATTGCCGTGAACGGCGCCGAATCGATAATTCACGGCCATAAATTCACGGTCCGCACTCTGCGAGTTGGTGGTTTAATGTCCAATAATGTAAATTTGATGCGAAATTTAGTTACAAGATCACGAATAGCTGCCTCAGAAGGTCTTAACCGAGTATGAATTTTGATAATAATATCCAGTAATCTGCCAGCGTTGTTCGTTTGTAAGTCGATTCAAGGTTAAATTATAGACCAAACTGAACATGTTTAACAGTAACATGTTACACAAAAACAGCTGAGCTGCCAAAAACAATGTGGCCACAGAGAAAGTTGCTAAAAAATCACCCTTTAGTTGAAAAGAAAAGAACAAACGAAAAATTAAAGGTTACTTAAAAAGATTACAGTTGAGGAGATAAGATGACCAGAATTTTATGCAAACAAAAACAAATTAAAAAAAAAATTGTTTATTAATAATTGATGTTTATGTTTTACACCTTTTGTGAATTAAAGACACAATCACTAAAAGAAGTGTATCCCTATTTTTTTTTATAACTATTAGAAGTTTAATAATCCAATCTAAATTGTCATAAACATACGGAAATAAATACTTAATATTTTATTTAGCATTGGCCATATTATTCCTGCGTTCAAATTGTCAGCCAAAAGTTGCAACTGCAACGTGCTGTTCTGGCATTTAAAATTGACTGTCTCTTGCATAACATTTAAGATTGAAAACTTTATTGTCTAGAATTGAAAAAAAAAAACAAACGGCAAAAGAAGAAGTAGCAAAATATGATACGGGAAAAGTAAACACACGCCTTATTAGTGTCAGTTGAACTTTAGTTTTTAATGCATTTGTGCTGTACTGCTAGCACCAGGCAAGTGGACCTCTTTTTTTGTAAACTTTACCAAGTTTCTGCTGCGTAGCTCTTTTTTTATCAAATCAATCTGCTACAAAAAAATTCTTTAATATTTCTTAAAGAAAATTTAAAAACGTTTTTTAGTAATAATCTTTTAATTTATTTTTTTTTTCTACAAAGAGTTTTTCGAAAAATGTCTGTAAAATTTTTTTAGTCAACTTTGAATAAATTTTTAGAAAAAATTTGCTTACAAAAAATATTGCTTTATCAAAATCTCTATAAAATGTTTGTAATATTTTTTTAAGTGTCTCATGGTACAATTATTATCAGAAGAATTATTACCAGGTGGATGCATTACAAAAAACATGTATAGGCAAATCCCGCTGTAACGAATCTCGCTTTAACGAAAATCCAATATAACGAATGACCAAATTTTTCCATGGTACAGAAAAAGCAAAACCAAAAGTCGTTACAATGTCGTTATTTTTTTTCTGTTGGTTCTTGTTATTCAGTTTTTAGTGGGAGAGCATGCATATTGACATGTTGGCTATTTTCAAGCATAAGTTGTGAGTGATGTTTTGTGAAAACAGGATGGCAAATAGAAAAAGAATATCATTCAGTGAAAAGATTAATAATTTGGAGGTTTATAAGAAAGGGTTAAGCCTTTCAGTGGTATCTCAAAAATGTGGAATACTAAAATCCTCAATATGTACTTTAAAAAAGATAGAAAATAAAATGTGGAAAACTTTAAATATACAAACAATGGAACTAAAAATCGACAATCTCTTAAAAAAGGTGAATATCCCATAATGGAAAAAGATATTCCACTGTCATATAACAAGATAACGTTGAGTGCATGAGACGTGATGTTTGTCTATTAAACGCAATTTTTCATGTAACTTTCTTTATATTTTAGTTTATAATATTCTCTTATTTTTTCGACCTTTTTTTTAATAATTATAAAAGATTTTTCTAAGCTTTAGGTCAATTTATATAAAAAATGTGTATTATTTATTTATTAATTTTTAAAAATATCGATATTTCGCCAATATCTTTGATTGGCTTCTTCAGGAAATTAAAATATATTTTTTTTTTCATATTCATTTTCCACCAGTAGAGTCAGAAGTACCTCCTATTAAGAATATAGTTGCTATAAAACGGTTTGAAGCCTGCATCTTATTGTGTGATCGAAATAAAATTGATTACTCAAAATTTTCAGACATATAAACAGTCATTTATTACGGATTTTTTAAATAACTGATATGTATTAATTTGCAAGTACGTTTACTGAGATAAATAAAATTAAAAATTTGAATTCAATGCCAAATGACTCTTGTTCGATATAGCGAATCTCCCAGTTTAACGAATGTGTCTGGCATTATATCATTCGTTACACCGGGCTTCGACTGTATAGGCAAATTCCGGTATAACGAATCTCGCTTTAACGAAAATCCGATATAACGAGCAGTAAACTTTTTAACATTGACTACGAATATTAAAAAAAGCCTTATACACAATATAACGAACGGTAAGAAAACAATTGCAAATACTAGAAAGCAAAGCATCATCCAAAATTTCATGTCAAACATTTTTTTACAGATACTAACACATTCCACGCTTTCTTTTTTCATCTGTGGGTTAGTTCGTAAGATACACACCTATTATTATTTATACAATAAATAGTTGCGGTCTGTTCTCTTCTGTTCAAAATGTGCGTTTTATAACGTCTGCATAGAGATTTGTATTGACCAAAATTAATTTTTTTTTCTTTACTTTACCATAATTTTTTACAAATGCGAAAACTTTCTACACACAAATGCTTTAAATGTCTGGTTGTGCACAATTTATGAATTATTCCGAAAAGGGTTTCAGACTCTACTACTACATTCATTTGTTTTCAAACAAGGTAACATTTTATGTCATGTTGGTCTCGACTACGCTAATAATTCTTATCACATTATGATGCACCCAGTTAGGTTGTAAAATCTACTAAATAATAAGATTATAGTCTTATAATTTTTCGACAAAGCACCCTGTAAATATAGGCTTTTATAATAGTGATGCCAGTTCAGAATTTTCGAGGCTAGATGTAGGCCTTTACCCTCGATATTTCATTTCAGTTTCATGGCTTTTTTTTAGCTTAAAATTTAATATTGAATTGAGCCTCAATAAAAATGCTAACTTTTTTTTAATTTTCATTTCCTGCTGAACCATAAAGTCAATTTGAAACATATTCAAAAATTAATCCAATGTGCCAACGTCAGTACACTAAAGACAAAATTACATTGATTGAAAGCCAATGGCGAAAAATGTTATATTATAGGTGGACAAATGTCGACACAACGATTGAGTTTTCGACGGAAGTGCTACTATTTAAAAATGCGCTGCAATTTGGCCAATCTAGTATTTAATTATCTAGAGTTAACTATCAGTAAAGGTCAAATATGGAATTGCAAACGTAGTCTAAAGGGTCTCCTAATGGCACCCACTTGGTCGCAAATCTGGAATAATTTTGAAAATTTAATTGAAATGGTCACTAATCTTTTCCAGAAAAAAAATGGATAGTTCAATATTCATTTATTAATATTTCAAAGTTATTCCAGATATTTATGCAACAAACAGAAAAAAATCATTTTAAAATTAACTAAAACAAGGTTGATTCAACTAGTTTTTTTTTACAATTTTGCTTCATAAGCGTTTCATGTTAAATTGACATGGTATTAAAGTAAAATAAAAGTTATAGTTATCCTCTCTAAAAGAACTAGAAATCATGTTGAATTGTCATTGTACGCCAATTCAATCAAATAAATTGTCACGTGAAAATAACGTTAAGATCTTTATTGAAACAATATTAAGAACATTTATAACAACAGGAATTTCATGTTGAATCAAAATAAAATTAATGTTGAATCAACTATTAAGCCATTTAGAATTAATGTTACAGCCATATTGAAATAACATGAAAAGATGTTAGAATTACAGGAAATTCCGTGCTAATTTAACATGATTCCTGTATTGAAATAAAATTTACGCAATGTTGTTTAACAATCTTTATTCATTTATTTATTTATTTATAAACACAACCATATAGCAAATACATTTTACAATTATTTGTTTCTTGAATATATTTTACCAATATTAATTGGAAAAACATGTAAAGGTGGGCTTGTAAATTCTTTGAATTCCTTTAAAGTTATTTCATCCCTTAACTCGCCTACAACATAACACGATTAATATTTTCTCCTCCGGTTGCTAAATTTTTCACAAACCTTGTTAAATTCATATTTAATGCTGTAAAGTGGTGATCCTTTTTGATTTTTTTCTCTTTTATCATGAATTAATTTCATTTCAACATGTTTCACGTTGTTTCAAGATGTTTCATGATTTTTTTAACTTACAGCAATTTTATTTTAATATTATTCCAGTCATATTTAACTTTTTTAACATGTTGATTTAACATAAGCCAACGTTTGTTAATATTTAAAATTAGCAAAAGCTTTTTCAAAGTATTCCAATGTAATTTTTAATGTTTATAACAATGTTAATTTTACTTACAATAGTTAATCTGGTTTCAACTATAAGCAATCTTACATGAAAAACTGTAATTATTACTAAAAAGAGGAAATTTACAAACTTAAACATTGATGGATGTTATTTTAACTCTGTAAGCTCTGTAAAAATATAAAATGTACAATGTTATTTCATTGTGATTAATTTTGAATCAACATATTTTAATAGTAAATTGACAATTTTAACCATTGATTTAGCTTAAAACAATATTAAAAGTAAATTCAATTGGATTTTTTTCCACATATTAACAATATCAACATTGTTTCATGTTGGATTTACATTGGGTTTTTTCTGAGTGAACCCATTACGTGCCATTAGTGACTTTTGGACTAAGTGTGCAATTCCATATATCACCAAAATACCCACTAATGGTATAGTATGATTTTTAACTCATTAATTGAATTTCTAAAAATTGAAATTGTCTGCTTTTATCTAATGCCGTTTTCTTTTCTAAAAAATTTAACATTTCTACTTTTTGTAAAAAAAATTGCTATTCAAAGTTTTCTTAAAACAAAAATTTAAAAAAAAAAATCATTATATTGCAAATTTGTATTAAAAAGGGCACAAAATGCAGTGTATGCCGTTTTCTTTTCTAAAAAAAATGTAACATTTCTTCTACTTTTTTAAAAAAAATTTGCTATTCAAAGTTTTCTTAAAACAAAAATTTTTCTTAAGAAAAATCATTATATTGCAAATTTTCATTAAAAAGGGCAAAAATGCAGTTTTCTTTTCTATAAATAATTTAACATATATTTTACTTTTTATTAAAAAAAATTTTGCTATTCAACGTTTACTTAAGACAAAAATGTTGCCTCGTAAGTGATGATACAATAATTTCTAACAAACTGACTATTTCCAAAAATCATTATATTGGAAATTTTACATAAAAGGTCAAAAAATGTTGCACTTTTTTTTAGAAAAGAAAACGCCATCAGTTTGTTTATAGGACAATTGAATTTTCGCATGTAACTAAATAGAGTTTTTATAACAAGATTCTATTTTTATAAAAAGTCTAAGAAATTTCACAGCTAAATAAAATTTTAATGAGTAACAGACCACCAACTAGCCTACCGAGAACCCTGTTTAAAAACAAAATGCAATTTCATGCTTAAATATTCCAAAAATATTTCTCTATTTTATTGAAATTTCTCCATCTCTGAAAAACAACCTTTAGATACAAATTTTAATAACTTTTTTTGTTAAAGCAGTCGTTAATCTTTATACACTTTCCTTGAGCATCTCGCGCATAACCTTTGTTGCAATAACAACCTTCTGGGCATTTTATATGACGTATGTCACATTCTTTGTTTAGGGTAGCACATTCCGTTTGGCAATCGTCACCGCAATCCGTATAGAATTCATTCTCAGGGCAAGTGCGGGTGGCGGCTGAAGAAAAACAATTAAATTGAAGTTTTATAATATTTTTTTTTATTTTCACGAGATATTTTACAAGCGATTTTTCCAAATAGTCTATATTTGTAGTGCCTTCATTTTACTGGTGCTGATATTTTATATTTTTAATTTTTTTTTATTTCTAATTTAACTTTGAAAAATGAAATATGAAAACAGTCAATCACCTTCTGCCATTTGAGTGACCCACATGGCAGCAACTATTGTCAGCAATAACG
Organism: Gymnocheta viridis; assembly: GCA_956483585.1. NCBI lineage: Eukaryota > Metazoa > Arthropoda > Insecta > Diptera > Tachinidae > Gymnocheta > Gymnocheta viridis. The sequence continues at coordinate 6,588,054 of OY101443.1, read as the reverse complement.
TGCAGCTAACAGAACGTGTTTTAGCCATTACTTAATTAATTATAATTATTAATAATTACTAATTTGAAATATATATTCAACAACTTAAACAGCACACTGGATGATAACTTATTGTAAGTTATAGAAAATTATAACATAGACTGAGTCTATAATTGTGTGTGGTTCCCATATTTATAGATTTCTATTTTAATATTTACACGTACGAATTTATTACAATAAAATATTTGTTTGTAACGTGCTGTATCTCAAATCAATAGGGGGAGTTTTATTGTGTCATTTAATTTATTATTATTATAATTTATTTGTTTATCTACTTATAAACAGCTGTTGTATATTGATTGCATACTTCCGACTGAAATAGTTAGAACCTTGGAGTTCTACTTGTTTGTCCGTAAACGAATATTTTACAAAGTTCCAATAAAAGATTAATATTAAATTTATGAAAATATTCTTATTTGTTCAATTCTCATTCGTTGCTACATTTATTTGTTTACCTATTTGTAAAAAGCTGTTGTGTGTAAATTGATTGTATCGCTGCTATTTCCTGCTTGTGAACGTTAAAAATTAAAAAAATAAGGTCTAACTCTATAAGATTTAAGTGAACCAATTAATTTTTTTGAATTTGTATGGAAATTTTGCACGCTATCGAATGCCGTAATTTGCCCCCAGAACTTAATTGAAATTTTTTTAAGAAATTATTCATTTATTTAAGCATCTGAGGTAACCTTCAGCGTTACACGATAAAACAACGTGTTTTCATTACTGAGCGGTAACTCGAAAATTCTAAAGAGACTTAAAATTTCGTTTTCTGTTTATTTTTAATTTAACTAATTTTTAGGGGCCCGCCCCCCTTTGTGTGTTTTTAATTTACAAAATTTATGCATATTATTTTAATATCGCTATTTTCTCATTTTACCACGGTGACTTCACATCATAAACTAACAGCCTGAAAGTATGCAAATGTTTTTGTGTGGCTAAAAAAACCGTAGTATCTGCAAATTATTTTTATTTTTATAATTCGATACCCCATAAGAAAAATTGTTAAGTTTCCTTATGAAAAGGACAACAAAATAAATTATTTATAACAAAAAAAAAATAAAAATAAAATACAATTGGAATTAAAATAGATTTATAAACATAAAATAGAATAAAAAACAAACTTCTGTAGAAATTGCTATCACTAATTTTTTACTTTGCTACCGACGTTAATTGAAAATGTTGATTTCTTGGCAAGACAAAAAATAGCTTTATTTACCCAATGCCAATATGATCACACAGCTTTAACTCTTTTAAGCAGAAATTCCAGCGAACAGTTTTCAACGGAAAGTGAGCGAGTAACAACATTTAAACGGATACAAGCGGATCTTAACTTAGCTTTAAATGAAATAAAATGTAAAAAAAATAATAGTTAAATGATTATTAGAGAAAAATTTTCATTTAAGGAATATGAGCAAGAAAAATATAAAAAAAAAGTTTATTGTTAAAAAAAATATTTGAAAGTTCAGGAAAGCAAAATACCTGTTTGGCAAGAAGAAAAATTTTCTTAGAAAATCTTTAATAAAAATATAAAGAAATTAAATACCACAAAGCCAAAAAAAAAAGAAAAAATTATAATTGCATATAAATGAAAATGTCTTGAAAGATAAAGAAAAATCAATGGGAAAATTTTGTATGTCTTATTATAGTACGACAAATCTAACAGTGATTTAAAAGAAATTTTCACATTTTTCAGTGGAAATAATAATGGTATGAAATAAGTTCATTGTTTAATTATTGATTGATGTACATATTTATTAACAAAAAGAAAATACTACATATTTTCAACATTAATTAAAAGAAAATTTTTGCACTGTGTTCAATTAAAGCTACAACATGCATAAGTGTGAGTGAATGTATTAGTGTGTATGTGTGTAGTTAAACCTCATTTTATGTTTGATATTTTTTTCTTCATCATATTGTTGCTGTATTTAGTTGTATTTTCGTATTGTTTTATTATTGTTTTTGTTGTTTTCATTACATTCCTTAACATTAGCAGCAGCATAAAAGTTGTTTGACTTGTTTGTATGTTGTTTTTGCTGGTGGCTTCATTGTTGTTGTTGTTGATGATGTTTTTTTGTTAATGCAGTAAAGGAGAACTGAAAACAAGAGAGATTGTTTGTCTAACTGGCTGAATAGTGTTGTCAATGGAATTGTAGTTATACATACTATATTTATTTTAAATTAAATCTGATCACAATATGTACAAAAATTAATATTTACCTTGCTTCGAGCTGGCGCAGTCCACTCCTCTCATCATACGTGTTGTACTGTCACGTGAACTAAATGCGTGGGCAAAATTTTACTCTTATAAAAATTGATGGAGGAGAAGTAATTGAAAAATAGTATTTACTAAATATGAACGTGGTCAAGTAATCCTTAAATTGTGTTTTAGAGGAGTTTGGTGGTATGTGGTATGTAGTTAAAAAGGGATATGAACGTGACACTGCCCACTTTTATAATCTATAAATTGTATTTTTTAGAGAAACTATTTGAGTGCTAAATTTCGCATCTAAAAAGAATTGTATAAGCAGAGGTATTTGGGAAAATATTAAAAACTTTTGTATGGGCGTAGTTCCGCCCATTTTTCCAATCAGTAAATTGTATTTAGAGCAATTCAATGTGTTTATATTATGAAAAATAATGAGTATGTACTTTCTTTTTAGGAGCCGTACCACTGCCCAGTTTTCTAGTCAGTAAATTTTATTATCAGCAAAGCTCATTTTGCTACGTTTCCTTAAGAATCGGCTAAATAGAAGTGTTTAATAAAAATACATACTTCAGATTAAAGTGCCTTGTCACTTAATGTACACATATGTGCAGTGTTTCAAAAAATGCCGTGAATAGAAGTAGTAGAAGAAGAATATCGTTACCTTAATATTGAAAGGTTCTAAGTGTTTTTCTTTCAAAATCGAGTGTTTAACCTATTTTAATAGAAGATCCTTTTGAATTTATTAAAATATGAAAAAAAACTCGATTGAAAAAAATTAGTTAGGGCCTTTCTATATTAAGATACCTATGCTTTGCATAGACGCGACACTCTCCGTCCACCTTCCTAATTACAAACGCACAATTCTGTGTTTTTATTGTTTCAAGTTGGTGCGACGTCTTGAGACGTCGATTTCCACTGGGAATTTTTTCCAATTATGCAATTCTTTGAGATTCTTTGAGAAGCTGTTTCAGCCGATCTTTCAATAAATTTTGTTGTTGTGTAGATATGCACACTTGCCACTGATTTTGCATAAGTGCGTCGCAGCCTTTTTGGGTGACTGCGGAAAGATCCAGAGTGTTGCCGGGATTCCAGCCCAAGAAACTAATGCTAATATTCTACAACTCTATCTAGTAGCTTGCCAACGCAAAGAGCAGAATGGTTGAATTGTGTATTCATAATCATAATATGATTGAATTACATGGTTACATGGTGTGATATTGTTCTTTAAGTCAACCATAATATTTTGAAACTCGACAATAACATTGTAATTAAATATAAATATAGTATGGCAATGAGAAATCATAATATTTACTGACAATGTACAGACTTTCACTAGGAAAGTTTTACAAAGCTTGCCGGTCTTTTGTACCAGATCTTTTTTTGTTCAATCAATCTTTATATGGCTAAAAATTATGATAAAATATAATCAAAATATAGACCATACCAGAATATTTTCGAGAAGCCGGGCAGTGCAGAAATCGATGCTCGTCAATGGGCAACGCTGAAATATTTGTATTATTTTTAATATTAACCAAATGGAAATCAACATACAAAAATGTACGTTGCCATTCATACATACGAGTATGCTGCATACATGAGTATATGCTGATGCTTTTTAGGCATCATTTGATCACAAAGAAACAACATTTTTTGTTTATTAATAAAAAATTTGTTTTAGCCAACCATGTCGTTGCATGTTATGGTTGATAATTATGACAGAGAGCTGCCATAGAGTAGTAGATAGTGTGCAAGGCTTTTAGACTGTGGGTCTCTGGAAGGCTCTTAGGTTGTGTTTATCTCCAACGAAAAATCTAAATTGTTTATCACAATTATATATGAATTTTAAAAATGTGAAAAAACAATACGTTGTTTGCTGCAATCATACTATTATTGTCCCTATATCTATTCTCTGTACGTAGAGGCTGAACTATTTTCTATATTATAAATAATTTGGGGTCTCAAAATAACTAAAATAGTTGCCGAATGATAAGAAGAATCAACTTGGTACATTTTCTTGGAGACGCTCTTTAGCACACGCCAAAATCATGATTGACAGGATTTTCGTCAATCGGTTAATTGATTGTCCAGTTGAAATTATATTAGAAATTCTTTTGGAAATTGTGTCAAGCAAAACAACATCTCTCAAAGCATGTTTAGCGTTATAATTACTGGCTGCCAGAAAAAATAGACGTAGCGATTTATAAAATTTTAAATCCAGAAGGGGAACAATTCAATTTCATCGTATATTTCCTTTCGGTGTTTTTAATGCGGATAGTTTGCACAAAGATTACACAATAAATGGTTTTCCGATGGGTCCTTTATCAGTGCCATGAAGTATGTAAAAATAATTTTAAATGAGCTCTTTGACATCAAATGGATTCTTGGGGATCTGCTAGCAAATTTCTGGGTATTGCCGAGCCTTTGAGTGCTCTACCTCGGCGTCTCTTAGTGTCATATAATTGGTAACCAATAATTTTTAAAAAGCTCCTTCAACTCAAATAGATTTTTGTGGGTCTGCAAATACAATAGTGTTTTTTTTATTCCTCTACTTTGGGGTATCATTAGTGTCATCATAATATTTAATAAGTCCTTTGAAATGAACTCCTTGATGTCAAATGAGTTTAAGAGTCTTAAGAGACATATGCCAGCGACAATTGGGACCTGATTGAAACCATCTCCGAAACTTGAAATTGTCAACACTGTTAAGCAACATGCTACAAGTTTTATTTAATTTTTTTCTTCTTCATTACATTTCTTCTTGTTATTCTTCTAACACAAACACACACAAACGCACACATTATGCTTCTGCTTACTCGTGCACATACCCAGTCTTGAGTTTGTACAGTGTAAGTCGGTCTGTGCCATGCCATGCTGTTAATCACGAGGAAGAAAATTGTAAAAAATATATATTTCTTGTTTCGTGTTTTTTTTTTCTTTTACTTTTTAATATACTATTTTTTATATATTATTTTTCCTTTATTATTTTTTTCTTTATATTTTTTGTTTTTAATTTACCAAACATGTGCATTCACCTGTAATTATAAATGTTAGTTTTTGGTCAAATATTTTGTTGTGGTAGTTTTTGTGTTTGTTGTTAGTTTGCCCAGTAAATTTAAAAATAAATTGTAATTCAATTTAATTTTTATTTTTAAAAAAAAAAAAAAAAAACCAACATCATCAACAACAACAACAACATCTTGCTAATGTTATACATGTTTTTTCAATTAAATATTATTTGTAAAGTTTTGTTTTTATTGTTGCATTTGTTTGCGTTTGTAGTTTTATTTTTATTTTATTTTTTCTTTATGCTAAAACAAGTTTGTTGCTTAAGTCTTTTGTTTTTCACTGTTTTGTTAATAAATTGTATTGGTATTTTTTTATGTTCTTCATAAGAAATAAATTTATATATAGATTTTTTTGGTTCTTGTAGAAATAAACACTTAAAATTAACTTAAATGAAAAATTGCGTATATTTAAGAAGGCAAGCAATTATTTAAAACATAAAAACATTTTGTTAATGGTTATTTAATAACATTGCAAAGGAATAAAAACTAATTTATATGTATTTAACTTAAAGAAAAGCTTTTTAACAAAGTTGCTTGATAAAAAAAACACAAAAGATTTCTGTTTTACTTTTGAGAGTTTATTGGAAAGGATAATTAAAAACAGTTTTATTTATAATAAGGTGATTAAGGTGATCTCAGAGCTTCACGATCTGGCATTTGGGCACTTAAAAGAAGTTGGTATCAATTTTAACTCAGGCATGTCATTGGAAAGTAGTTTTATTTTGTATTGTCCACTCATTGGATCCGAAACCATATTCACGAAATTATAAAAACTTGGTCTTTTTGGATGCTCTTTTTATTCGCTGCAAAGAAACACATTTTTTATTACTTCTACGCAAATAATGAATATATTTGAATATGACATTGTTGTTAATAATAAACAAGAATTTGAGTTAAAAGTTGACAGATAAATTATTCCTTCGTAAGAAATTCGGATCTGTTCTGTAAATCGAATCGATTTAAAATAATAAAAATAATTCCACTAAAAGGTAAATCTGTTCACAGTTTTCTTATGGCCTTATTCACAAACGACTAATAAAGTTATTGTTAGTTTAATGTTGGATTTTTATATTGGAAAACCGGTTTTAATGTACACATTAAGTTTATTAAGCATTTGTGAATAAGGTCATTAGAGTTCTTTATTTTTTAGGGATATTTTAATCACATCAGAATTCAATTTACATTGTAAGGGGTGCTTTTTTAAGAGCTTTGGGACTTAGAGAAATGTATGAAATCTTTATTTGAGTTGATAGAAGGATACAAATAATTCAATGTTCAAAGATGATTTCATGTAAATGTTGACCGCGGCTACGCCTCAAATGGTTCATACGCTGATTCCAATTTTGACATACTCTCTCCAACATATGGGACAGTACTTCACTAATAAATTCTTCAATATTGGCTTCTAGTGCGTCAACGTAGCCACACAAAAATAGTTTAAAGACATTAAATCGCACGATATATATCTCCAATTCACCGGCTCCAAACGTGAAATAAACTGTTCACCGAACTCCCCTCTCGATTGGGCTATTGTATCGTGTGGTGTGTGGCATGTAGCACCGTCTTGCTAGAACCACATGTCAGCCAATTCCAGCTCTTCCATTTTGGGCAAAAAAAAATTTTTAATCATCGCACGGCAGCGTTCGCCATTCAAAGATACATTACTCCCTTCGTCGTCTTTGAAAATGAATGATGCCAGGGGCCCATAATCCACACCAAACAGTGCATTTTTCGAGATGGGTTTGAAATTCTTGTAATGCTTCTGGCTGCTCTTCACACCAAATACGGAAATTTTGCTTGTTCACGTATCCATTCAACCAGAAATGAGCTTCGCTGCTGAACACAATTTTCCGTTAAAGAAGTGGATCTTCATCCAACTTTGCCAGCGCCCATTCATCAGAAGTTAGCCGTTATGGTAGACCGTGTGGTACCAGCTGTATTTTAAAAGGTCTTAGATCCAAATCCTTTCTTTTCCACGTAGTGGAGTAATAGAGGCCCAATTGCTTCGAACGGCAACGAATCGATAATTCACGGTCATTAACAACACTGGTGGATACAGCCGCGATATTTTCCTCTGTCTGCAGGACTCTACAGATGCGTGTTGCTGCTTCAATGTTCAATAAAGTAAGTTTGGTGCAAAATTTAATCACACGATTCCGAAAAAGCCGCTTTAGAAGGTCGCCCAAAATGACCATAAAATTGAAGAAGTGCACGATACACTTTCTTAACCGAGCATAAATGAATTTTGATAATAAAATTCAATAATCTGCAAGTGTTGCTCATTTGCAAGTTGCTAAAAAATAATAATTAAAAAAAACATCAAAAATGCCTTCATTTATTTCTGAAATCGCTCGACTTACAGAACAGGCCATATAAATTGAAATACTTTTTCAAAATTCAATGGAAGAAGATCTCGAATTATTTTATAGATTTTTTTGTGTGTAATTTATCGTTTTTCTGGCTTTAATTTTTTTATTTTTTAATTTGCTGCACTGATCTTAGTGCTCGATCGATTCAGAAACAAGAAATAAATGTTTTTCACAAAAGTTAATTTTTTCCATATATATATATGTATGTAAATGTTTAAAATAAGTTTATTATTATCATGTCTGTGAATCAGGGCAACCCCCTGAATCTCAAATATAAATTGTTTAAGTGCTTCAGTTTCATTAAATAGTTGTAAGTTTCAGGGCCGTTTTGGAAATTTACATTAAGTAATTAGAGGACAGACAGACATACAGATATAATTCAATATAAAGAGAGTGCTAAAGAATATTACATAAATCACAAATTGAATGATAAGTTTTTAGTCTTAAAGAAGACTTTTTTCATTAGATTAAAAAAAGCACCCATACCGTCTACAGGTTTGATTTATTCGAGTTTTTTAAATACTTAATTATAACTTAATTATAAATATAATTTATAAAAAATGTATAAATCATTGACAGAACTATTGAAAAATCACCTAAAAGTCAAAGTGTATGATGTGCTTTTAAGGCAACTTATTAATTATATATTTTTTTTTCACAATTTACATTTTATGCAGAGTCTTTTTGGAAAAAAAGTCTTTAAGAAAAAAATAGGCGGCTACTTGAGAGAGATTTATGAAAAAAATAAACACGAAATTTATAATGAAACAATTAACACAATTAAGCGGCAAAACGACATGTTTGAAGACAAGAACTAACCCAGCAAACTTTAGTAGTTAAGCTTTTTGTTGCCAGATATGCTTCTCTAACAGAAAGTCAAAGGTACGAGTTGTGAGTGCACAAGTCTACAGCATATAGAAAAAAATGTTCATTTATACCCCTGAATATACTGCCGTACCTAAAAAAAAGGCCGCAAAATTCATTCACTTACTGCCTTTTTTTAATTATGATGCCAATAAATTTCTTTAATGATTTCTTACATCTCAATTAGAAAGTCTATAATTAAAAATGTTACTTCGCAAAGTCTGATTCAGCAAATTGCTTACATATCCTAGACTTAATTTAGAATTTTCTCATATTCTTTCATTTCTTTTTCTTTAATGCGTGCTGATTAAGCACGGCAGTATACCCTTTAACCTCGTGGTGAAGGGCATAAAGAAATGTTTGTATGTATTATGATGCTTGGACTTTGGCATTATATATGATATACTCGTACAATGTTATTGTACCGCCTGTAGATTGATTGCAGAAGTCGATCTTTTTGAGGTAATTTTCTATCACTTTTTCACAAATTTCGGCCGGTATCTCAGCGAATGTGGATTTTTAAATCCTTCAACTTTAGATGATTATCTGCGTTGCAAATGATGATCTTGGTGGCAAATTGGTCAAAACGTAATATTACGCGTTCTGGCAACTTCTCATGAAATAAAGCCAAAATCAATTGTGTTGTGTGGCTCGCGGCAGCATCTTGTTAAAACCTCTTACCGCCGTCCAGTTCATAATCTCTAATTGCAGGCCAAAAAAAATCGCTTATCGTACGGCTTTGAATTCACCTTCAGCGTTATTTTCGAAAAATAATATGGCCCCATGACACCACCAGACCGTAATGCGCATCAAACAGTCACTTTTTGCGGATGCAGTGGCTTTTCCATAATCACTTCCGGGTTCTCCGAGCCCCATATGCAACAAATTTGCTTGTTGACGTAACCATCACGTGAGAAATGAGCTTCAGCGATTCGTAATGAGTATAAACTCCGAAGAATTTAACAAAAACATAAATAAAATAAAAATAAAGCAATTCCAATGGAAAATAATGCTTAACAAATTTAGTTTTAAATAAAAATTTAATCTGAAATTTATTTATTCTCTAGATATTGGAATTTTCTTTTAAAAATAAATGCCTCCTCTAATGCTCTTCATATTTCAAGATATTTTAATATATTTCTCGTTGGCTTAAATACAAAAGAGCTTCAATTTATTTCCATTAAATAAATATTCATATATTTAAATCTTTGTTTTTCTTTTTCTAATAAATTAAAAAAAGAAAGAAACACACTTACAACAACTAATTAGCATAAATGTAACAAACAGATGTGGTTTTCTTTTAATGTGCTTTGGAAAAAAATAAAACAAAAAGATACTGAAACCCTAGTAAATTAATTGTCTTTGTTGTTTTCCCCTTTCAAACCCCAAAAGCTTCAACATTTTTAAATAAGAACGTTTGTCTGTCAAGCAATAATTGCATATTGATTAGTTTGGATTTCCAATTCAGTTCATTTGCATAATTTTTCTATATTTTATACATTTCATTGTGACAAATAATTTTTTATTACTCGTAGTATACCGATATTAATGTTGATGACATTGATGATGATTCATGCCGTGATTTCATTTATCATTAGAATAAATTAATAGGTTATCGTTATGTTAGAAGCCCACATTGTTAGACAAAAATAATGTTAATAGCCGTTACAATAAACCGCAATAGAAGAAATAATGTGGGGCTTGTTCATCAAATGACATGTTGAGAAACCTAGAAACTATATTCAAAATTAGGTGGCGTTAAAGAAGACGACATGGGACAGCTCTAACTACACAACTTTTAATTAAATAATGAGAGACTGTTTACATATTACGTAGCACATTTTTTTTGACTGTGTTAACATAACGCATTTGAAAAAATGTTCAGTATTAATTATAATTTATAATTTCCGTAACAAATACTCAACCTCCTGTAAGCACGGTAATTGATATACTAACAGTCCAAACAAAAAAAAAATCTTAAAATAAGCGTCACAATATTTCTGTGACAATATTATGATTAGAAAACTGACCAGTGCTACGCAAACGCAAAATAAAACTATTTTTAACTACTTTTACTCAAGCGATTTTTATGAAATTTCGCATACACATAAAATTTCTGCAACAAGTGTGGTCGAGATTATTGTCGTCAAGAAACTCTTAACATACATTAAATTTCTTTAAGAAAACAATTAGAAAAGTGGGCGGTGCCCCATGCCCATAATAAGTTAATACATATTGAATAACTAAACCGATTCTTATAAGACTTTGTACACATGCTAAATTCCTTTAATAAATAAATTTATTGATTTAAAATATGAGCAGTGCCATGAGCATACAAAGTACACTAAAGCTCCGATTTGTATCGTTAATGCTGATGGGAGAAATGCGACGCAAATCGAATCAATTTTTTTCTATATAAATGCACTGATTTCGAATTTATTAGGCGAAAAACAAAAAAATATATATTAAAATGATTACGTTTTCATTTACTATTAATTTGAATGCAATAAATGTATTTAAAGTAAGAAATAAAAAATAAATAGATCTGCACAAAAAAAAAAAAACAACTGAAGTTAATAAAATTCATTTTCATGTATGTACTATTTAAATATATAAAGAAAAATTGTTCGATCCTTTTTTTCTCCTCTGTTTGCCAACGAATTTTCTTCATTCTTTTACCAAATGGTAGACATTATTGAGCTTTAGTGATCCGACTATAAATTATTTAAATCGGTTCAGTATTAAAATAATAAAAGGCTTCTAAAGTTGACACCAACACAAATTTTAAAAATACGCACGTACATATACGTATGTAAGTATTGGCTCGAGTAAACACATAAGCAAAGCAATGAGAGTGCATGTATATGAGATTTTTTCTCTTCAAATGAGTGAAGTTTAAAATGATCTTGAAGATGAAGTTTTTTTTTGGATTTTATATGTTCACAATTTTTGTTGTTTATGACAAGAGCTACAACTTTGCCTCAGAGAGTAAATCAAAATTACGAACGATTTGCAAGATATGAGCCTGAGAAAATTAATAGCTTTTAGCAAAAACGACATCGAGGCCCCATATCTTGGGGCGACCCATACAAAAACTGGGGCAAACTGGGAGACACGGATCTATTTTGTCTTTGATCACCAAAAAACGTAACCAACAGTCAAGCTAAATTTGTATTTTCTTTAATTCCAATATTTTTTTAAATATGGGTTCGCATTTATTAAAAATAATATTAAAAGAGCATTTTGTGGCATAATTCACTTTATTTTGTGATGCAAAAACAAAGCTAAATCGCACTAACCCAAAGCAAAAGTAGTGGTTACGTGTTTTTGGGCAAATGTTTGCCAAGTGTGGCCGTACCTTTAGTTAGAAAAAAAACTAAGGAAAACGGTTGATCTTGCAGGCCATCCTTGAAACTTCCCGCGAAGCTCAACCCCAAAGCGATCGAAAATGTATATATATGTTTCACTCCATGTTTTTGCGACCAAGAATAAAATTTTTGTACGAACTTTTGAAGTATATAATTCAAAAACACTTCAAAAATTTCCATCAACCCTGTCAACTCAAATTAAACGATTTTAATCAAATTTACAGTCGACGTAGCTTTTTAAACTTAAGATCTGTTTAGATTTCGGATTCGATCACTTTTGTAGTTTAAAATTTATGTGATTAAAAAAATAATTTGTCTACTGACATACAGACACACACCCATACGGACATCATCGTATAAATAGTTGGAATAGATTTGCATGACCTCGAAACGTTGAGTTGTGACGAAAACTCGATTTCCTATTTTTATTAGCGGGAAGTTAAAAATTAGCGGATTGAAAATCGAACTCCTTAGAAACTTGTCACTTGATTGTAATCGAATAACACTGTTACAAAAAAGAACGAAGTTGAAATACCTGGGATGTGATATTATTTTTCTTGTAGGTGCTGTCGAGTAGATCAAGAATCTGTATTTGAAATTTCCGGGAGACCCCCAAAATCTGGAGTTACGGGTAAAACCCCGGTTTTTCGTACCTCTATGCAATTATAGGTCTGTAGCTTAGTTGAATATTAACCGATTTAAAATTTTAGAATTTTTAGAAAGAAGTGACTGAGGCCTTTAAAATGATGTTAATGATGTTCATGTTTCTTCCAAAAACATGTTAGTAATTTAACCGCAAAGGCATTTTCCGTTCAAATTTGTGGCTATTTTTCATATTCAGACATGTTTTTTTGCAGTACTTTGTAAGAGAACCCTATTTTTTATACACATAACATAAAAGTATATTTTGTAAGGAAAAAATGCTACTTTGGTTTTTAAAATCCGTTAAAAACTAATTGATTTATTGAACTTTTTAT